>OMLF01056341.1:12099-26913 GCA_900302615.1 Holocentrus rufus | reverse complement strand
CAGTGCACCTGTCTGCACCCTGTTGGTGTCGGTTGCTGTGAGACGTGAGTACACACGACCGGTCTGGTTTGGTGTCCAGATCCCCATGGTTACTATACTGTAGCTTCAGACACATTCTTTGGAAAGACTTTTTTAAAAAAGACTTGACTGATTTGTTTTGCTAAAGACTGATACAGATTCTGATATATTTATATATTTTGCTAAAGCTGCCAATAACTGAAATTTTGCACAGATGTTCAGTATCTTTAAATTTGAAAATTACAATGCAGAAATAAGCAAGAAAACTATTAGTAGAGTGACTAAGATTTTTTTAGAATTTTGAGAAAACATTGCAAATGCCAAATAAAATAGACAAGAGAGATCATGGTTAACAATTAATTTAAAAAATCTTATATAATATGGGAGATGGAAGACTTTGCCAAGCCAATATAAGATATTCAAAAAAAGGTAGATATTGGCCCAATATATTGATAAACTGATAACTTAGTCGAACCCTAATTCTAGGACATTTATTCTTTGTTAGAATTAACTGGAGAAAGCCAGGAAAGGTGATCTGAATCTGTGGCATGTGTCATATGATAGTGAAGGCTCCATGATGCTTGATATTCAGAAACAAGTTTGAGATAAATGAAACCTCATTTCTCCTCCTGTGAGGATGTGATTGTTGCGTATCCCCTTAACAAACTGAAAAAGCCCCCTGAGTCTCTCCCCCGGTCCCCATCCAGGGTGCATCGGCCGGTGGATTTCCCCGCGTGGTGTGAGGTGCGAGTGGAGCCGGTGACCTGCAAAGTCTCCCTGGTCCAGACAGCCGACCGCCGCCTGCCCTGCACCCCGGGGCACGAAAACAACGACCCCAGCCACGGATCGCTGGAGCTACAGCAGCATCTGGAGGGTTAAGAGCAAGTCAGACCATCTGCTCTGTCTGATGACAAATACATACCAATAACCACTTTTTACATATATACTGTGCAAATATAAAACATTAACATAGATAACTCTTGGATTGGATAAGAAATGAAGGAAAAGTGAGTGAAATGTATTATCAATTATTAACAGATGGATTATTTACCCATAGCTGGACTAAATTGGACACTGAAAGATGACTGAAGTCACAGTGTGTACAGTCAAACGCTGTAAAAGTAGAATACTATAAAGAGGATTCTGGGGGAAGTGTTTCATGCAAAGATGCCGAGCATCAAATGGTCACTCCCTTAGGAAATTTGTGAAATGAAATGAGAGCTTGTTTTTTTCTTTCTCTTTTGTTCAGGTGAAAGTCTTAGAGATCAGTCATCACCCAAAAGAAGCACAATTGCACATTTTTTTTCTAGACTGGTTGCCAGGGTCTTTTTTCATGCAAAAGATTCCCTGCATCAAATAATATCCCTCTTTGAGAAATTTGTGAACTGTAAAGAGCTGGGCCTTCTTACTTCATTGTTTCAAAGGACTTTTATGTTAAGCCAAATGATATAGCTATGATTAATCCACTAGTGCACTATTGTAAATATAAGCATATATATACACATATAGTAATATATAACAAATCTTGTTGTATTTGATCTGTTCTGTATTGCAACTCATTTAACCTCCAATTAAAATTCTTATATTGAAAAAGAGAAATGTCTGATAAATGACTGGGTTACACACTCACAAGTTTAAATCCCACTTTTAATGCATGATTCACATCTCAGCACAGCCTTTGCTCAAGCTGAATGAAAGTCTGACCGATAAACAGTAAAAACATCTGGTATAAGAAAGAACAGGCTTTTGATAAACAAGGATCAACACATGAAATAAATAGAGAAATGCACAACGACCGCAGAGATAGTTGCACTTTCACAAAGTTAATGTCTCTTGATCAGCCAAAAAAAAAGGAAAGAATGCATTCAAAGTTTGGATGCACTGCAAAATGCATAATATGTTGAAATACAGAAACAAAAAGGCAAAAAATATATTGCATACTTTACATATGGACTCCATCACTGATTCTGCATATACAATAGAAAAATTCTCCTTTGTTCCTGAAATGCACGCATGTCCTCTTAGCCAACATTTTTCTTCTGGAAAAAAAAATCTTCCTCTTTCTCTCTCTCTCTTTCAAACACACACACACTCACACAGATGTTAGACCACACAAACACATCATAATATTAGCTCCTCTGATGAACTCTCAGTCTCTTGCACGCAGCCCTCAGATAGTGATGCTGTTGGTCCCTGTGAACTGGGATACATAGGAAGCCAAGGCCGGGTTGGTGGGCAGGACTTTGATGGGCAGGTCCCAGCTGAAGGTATCCACGTCGATGTGGTCCGCCCCCGTCCAAACCGTAACCTCTGATTGGTTCTGCAGCACGGTGAGCGGCTCCATGGGCTCCCGGGCTGTGACAAACTCAAAGTGCAGGCGCCACCTCAGGATCACTGCAACAGAAGCGATTGAGTTTGAACGGTCAGTTCATATGAAAGTGCAATAAATACCGTTTTATATTTTTGCTGCTTGGCTTGATATATTTAAAGCAGACAGTATTACAGCAATCACTCCAGCAGTTTTACATGTTTTATACCAGAAAATGAGCCCAATAGATGTAACATGTAAATGATAAGACATGAGTTGCAGATGAACAGGCTGAAAGCAAAACAGCCTTTGCTTTTATAGAACGATATGGTTGTTCATAGGCCTTACAATGACCTACTGTTCTCATAACCTTTAAAGTAATATTTAAAAAATAATACAGATAAGTTCAGATAATTGCATCCCTTCACTGTAATGCAGCCTTTAAAAACAGGATATCATCATATTATATCCAAAATCTCAGATCATATCTAGTCTCATATCATGATACTGATGTAACATTGACATATCATCTGGCCCTATTCAATGTCTTCTAGGACACTTTCCTGTCTGCAGCCACGGCTCCTGTTATTTTTGGTCCTTGGCTCCTCATGCTAAAGGGTTTTGTGCAGCCCTGAACTGCACAATCATCAAAAACAATCCCTGAAACAATCAGTAACAGGATGCATGGTGGTGCAGCAGTTACGGCTTCGCAAAATTTTGCTGGATGAAATCAGACTCCAGACCACTGACCGATGTCTGTGCTGAACCCCGGGGTGACGTTCAGCGGGATGGGGAGGGAGAAGTGGCTGGAGGCCGTGTGCAGGCAGGACTCCAGGTGACGCCCGTGCCCCGTCACGCTGACCGCCTGGCCGGGACGCCGCTGGTACTGCTGCTGGATCTCCTCTTCACTCTGCAGGCTCACCGAATACTGGGACACACACACACACACAGATTATAATAATTCACTTTAATATGAAAAGCTCACCAGGAATGCTGCTGCTCAAACCGAATGCAGAGCAAATCGACAGCAAAAACAGTGACAACTCTGAACACTCACCTGTAAACAGGGAATGTCGCCCTCAGAGAAGTTGAAGGTGCCGATGATGTCCTCGCCTAGTCTGTAAATGGTCTTGGAGATGCAGAACTTTGCTACTTTCCCCCGTGTGTTGGTGATATTGAACATGTCTAGGAGAAACAAGAGTTCCATATAAATACAGTGGAAAACACATAGAGTTATATCCTCTTTACTTTTCACCAAATCACTCTGTAGTGCATGCCATATGTCAATTACTTTTTCCTTTTTTTCATTATTTTTAAATTACAAACTTCATAGAGCCACCTCATTTGAAATCAACTGCTGTCCTGGTTAACAAAAGCACCTTAAACATAAAGACAGACCTCCAGCTCTTCCTGTGGGTGCCTGGTGACTGACGGGAGGCAGGGCTTAACGTAATGCAGTAATGTAGAAAATGAGCCCTGATATCTCCCACTACAGTGTCAAGACAACACCAAAAATGATCGTAACATCTGACACAAACTCGAAGTGCATTTTTAGGTGGATAAAAAAAGTAGGTAAAGCATTGTGTGTTCCAGAAGGCAACCTGCATGTCTGAAATAAATACAGCCTTGAACTTGAACTTTTGAATCGAGTCTACCTGCTTAACGAGGGAACAGAAAGGAAAAGGGATCTGACAGAGGATGGGACTCACTGGGGCAGCGCCTCGAGGTGCTGACCATCAGCATGTCCAGCGCTCGCTCCAGAGGACGAGCGTCCCGCCGGCTGCCTTCCTCTTCCTCCAGGAACGGGTTGGAGGGGGAAACCTCCTCGTCCTGGGTAAACGGCGACTCTGGCATGCCTGCAGGTCAGACGGGAACGAGTCAGCATTAGACATCACACAGAGTCCGACAGAAGTCTGGTAGTTGATAAAAATACCAGTGAAACACCACGACTCTCTTCAACCACGACAGAAACAGAAATCGTTTTCAGCATACATTTCTTTATTTAAAAACTTAGTATAACAATTAACAAGTAGACAAAAACTTTATGTATTTCTAAGTACTAGAGCTGAGAGAAAAAGTAAATAACAGGAATGTAGCTCACCCTGCAGCACCAGCACCCTGAAGGGAACCCTCAGTAGTTTGATAGGCGAGTTGACCCGCTGGCAGCCGATGGTCAGTTTGTAGACGTACTTCACCGCCTGACCTCGGAAACTAGGAGGGCCATCGATGGGAACTACCTCACTGTACGAATCTGTGGGAGGAAATGTTTATATGAGACAACAACATAAGCAATGTCATTTGTAAGTGTTACCTGACAATTTGGACAAAAAGATTTCACTGATGGTGCCTGAAGAATTCAATATCACTGTTCTTTGGCAGGAAATAGTTTTATTTTATTGTATTTTATTTTATTTATTTATTTTTTGGAAAGAGCTGTGGCTGTAAATTTTTGACAGTTTGAGTCCCATTGAATCGAGGTGAAGGAAGACAGACTGGAACTTTGACAAATTGCAGAGAAACTACATGGATGGACAGACTGCAGGCAAACATTTCCTGAATATACATACAGGTTTTGCTCTCTCCAGGGTCCAGGCGCAGGTCACAAAATAATATCTTGGGAGGCGTGTCCAGCATGCACTGCCCTCGCTCTCCTGGTGAAGAGAGGAAAGGATGTTAAGGACATGAGAGACTGTCATGTCACACACTATACACACATCATTAGCTGGGGCTCCAACACAAGACGACTAAGGTCTGGAAACAGCTCACTCATTGTCTCATGACTCCGCGCTTTTTGTTGTCAACGGTAATGACCTTCTACCTCTCTCTGGGTCTTTAGGTCTCTTTCGTTCTTACTATTTTACTTTCACTTCTCCCTTACTTCTGTGGTCACAGG
Organism: Holocentrus rufus; assembly: GCA_900302615.1. Lineage (NCBI taxonomy): Eukaryota > Metazoa > Chordata > Actinopteri > Holocentriformes > Holocentridae > Holocentrus > Holocentrus rufus. The sequence continues at coordinate 21,694 of OMLF01056341.1, read as the reverse complement.
GATATTGTGAGGGCACTATGCTGCTAACTGCTGCACTCCTTATCGGTTGCTTGGTGATTTAGGAACTGAAGCTCACTCACACTTTATGTGACTGTAGATTAGAGTGTCAGCTGAGTGCCCCTGATGTAAATGCAAGATGTAAATATTGTCTAATACATGCACTGCACTAAATCAAGCCCACTCAAGGGTGCTAGGTCTGGGCCAGTAGCCAACATTCCCTTTTCTAGAGGGAAAGTCTTTAGACTACTAATCTCCATCACAAGGACATTTAAAAGGCTAGACCAAACCAAACCAAATGGATTTGTCTGCTGAAACCTCACATCATGTGATCAGATGAGGCGAAAAGTGCTCTACTGTCATCTGGATGTTGTGATCATTAGCTATTTGATCATCGGTGCTGATTAACCAGAGAAAACAGAAACTGATTCAAATGTAGTAGATTTATGTATATGTAACAGATGCTGATTTTCTTTCTGCTTCCGACAAATTTCCTCCAAATCCCCTCCTTTATAGCCTTTATGTCCTTTTTTTTCCTTCAATGCATTCACTCCACTAACCTCTGCTTGGAATAAGCACTGTGTCACTTTCAGCCTGCACATCTTGTTTGTTGCCCTGGGCCGGCAGGGCCACTCTGCTTTCACTGGCATGAAACTGGCAGTGAATCTGTGCGCTGGCCCATGCCAGCATCTCACTGTGACACAAACAGGGAGAGTGGGGGGACTGGTTATTGTTGTATTTACAGATGTCATTTACAGAAGTTGTCATGTTCATGTCTGGAGGCAGCATGAGAGGTTAAAGTGAAAACATAAAAAGAGAGTGTTGCCTTACCTGCTGGCAGAGGTAGAGAGGTGGGACATGGGGTTGGTGAAAGTTATGAGACACTCCATAGCTTCCCCGGCCAGGAACACTGGGCCTCGGGCCATGGAGGCCACCACTTCTATCATCTGTAGTCAGACCAACAACAAGCTCAGAGAGCAAAAGCCTGGGAGCTCCGACCAACGAAATGTAGCAAATAAAACCCAATCAAATGAAACTTTTTGACTGCGTTTTGTTTTTTTACAGTTAGATACAACAGAGTTATATTTTAACTACAAAATGGGATCCATATGCTTCTCACTGAACAATCAATCTAGGAGGAGACAAGTTAAATTGTTGTTTGGTCCTGCAGGCTAACTGTTAACGTTACCTAGGTTAGCTAACATCGTTAGTTAACTAAAAGGTTAGTTCAACACACATACCTTAAGCCTCGAATGTAACTGCGGTAAGACAGTCACTTTGTAGTCAATCCAAAGGTAAACACAAATTTACCTCTCGAAAAATGAAAGATAATATTGGTCTTGTTTTCTAGTTAACGTAGCTAAGACATATCTAGCCAGCTAGTATGCCAGCTAACATAAACAAAAAATTATGGGAAAATGCTATACCCGCTGCTGCATGACCAAACACCAACCCCGGGAAATAATAACCATTAAAGAATGCTAATATCTTTCGAGAAACGTAAAGTGGCGTTTATAAAATGACCAGTTTGCTAACCTGGTGGTACTTCACTTCTTAATAAAGCATTATTTTTCAAACTATATGAAAACGTGATAACACCGCAATACTTTTTGGTCGGCCATTCAGCAAGAGTTCCGTGGCATATGTGACAACTGGTGGAGCGTCACTACGGTGACTGTTAGAAGGGGGAGAAAAAAACTAGGAGGTGATATCTATGGTATCTTTTTCTCTATATAACAACATCTTGATTATAATTTAGTTTTACAACATATAGTACATTGTATATTAGAAAAACACATGATATGTGAGGCATTTATCGTAAAACTGAAAGATTGGTCGGAAGATAATCCCCTCTTTTGCGCTGTAAATTGGTTCAGTCTCCAGCAGGAGGATTAGTCGATTTTTACTGGTGCAGCCCATCAGACTATTGTAATTAATTTGCATATTGGGCGCCGTGCTAGCAAAGGCTACAAAGTCCTGTCAGAGATCGGTTTCCTGCAGCCATGTAGTGACACCTTGATCTATTTTTTTGGGGACACAGTCGCCGTTTGGCTGCCTTCACCACGTATCGCTTCCCTTGTTGCTGCACGCCGTGAAATGTGAGTTAACTACAGCTGCCGGCTTCGATAAAAATAATGAAAATAATGTAGCTTTAGCACCCCGGCTTTATGTCGCCAGCGTTGGGTGATGAGATGTTTGAAGGTGCTTGGGGGTTGCGGGTTTGCCGCTAACAGCTGCTGAGAGATGCTTGCTTGACATAAAAACATTTAATCGGCCCTTCTAAATGTGTGTGACTGTATTCCATAACAACAACATCATTTGCATTCAAATCAGCTCATTGCATCCCGTTCTCTTTGCAGGTTTACGTGGTAAATTTGTGACAGGCATCCTCGGTTACTTCCTGTTGGTGTTCTTCTTCTGCTGCTCTCACCTAGATCCATCCATCTATCCAGCCTGCACCGCTGACACATTCACACTCCATGCAAACGGTTTTGTCTTCTCTGAAAAATAGAGAAGCCAGGGGGTGATGAGGCAGAAAGGATCCAGTTTGTCCACCAAGACATGAACCTGTTGAATTCTATAAGCGAAATGCCTACCTGGACGATAATAACTTTATAATGGCACTGGGACCTCCCACTTGAAGGAAAAATCATTTACCTGTCATCTCCTGTTACACAGGTATTCAAAGCTTGTTTGTCAAGAACCTGTCCCACTAGGAAGTAGAAGCCACAAGCTTTCATGTAGCCCAGGATCTTTTAGGCTATGTACAGCCCAGTTTTAGACCAAGCAGCATATAGGCTTAGTCCACATTTAAACAGTGTTAAGATAGTTTCTTTTCACTCCATAATGAGGATGTGATCATGTGATTGTGTTTACAACAGGTGGTGACAGCTCCCTGGTTGCAGTGACAGCCAACAATAGATTTTAAGTGCAGGCGTTTCCTGCTCTTCTTCGCTGTTTTACTTCCCGCGCTGGTGGCTGTCCTGGCAAAATGACTACCGACTGGGGCGAGAAGTCCACAGCAGACCTCATGAGCAGGTTTGTGCCCAAGGAAACGGGATATGAAGTACCCAAGGAGGGCTGGCGGATCTGTCTGGCACACGAGTTCAAGGAGAAGAGAAAGCCTTTTCAAGCAAAAGATGTGTCTTTGTCTAATGTCTTGGGGCACATCGGCCTGGGAATCAGGTGAGGCATTCAATCTCTGGCCTTTCACTAAATGTACAAAATATTAGGAACACATTATCTGTGCTTGACGTAGTCTGACCTGGTAAATTCGGGCTGATTTCAACTATTTCAGTCATGCAGGTAAAGGAGCAAGGTTAAAGAATGATTTTGCAACAGTTAAGACATGAATTGTATGAAGGGGTGAAATTGTGTATCAGCAAAACTGCAAAAGCTGCATTCATAAGAAAACTAAACTGCTATTTCTATAAGCCCACACCCATCAGAGTCATTTTAATCTCATTAACCCTGCCAGTCCCATCACAGGATTTGTGCCGAGCTTTGTTCAAACCCGCAGAACATTATTTTAAATCACAGAGGAGATGCCAAACTTTCCACAGATACCAAATATGTCCTGCTGAATTACAGGGAAATATGTATAAAATGATGCACAAGACATGTAGATATTTTCCATTTGATGTAATGCTGCAGCCATAAAACAATGGCATCTCGGGTTGGAATATTTCACTCAATATAAGTGTGATGTAGCTTCAGTGAGGCTGCACCCAGCCATGTGACATTGTCCAAAAATATGGGAAAAGATGTTTTTCTGTACTAGGAAAAGTGTTAGTAATATTTTGCACACTCTGGCAGTGTTAGTTTACTTAGTCATAGCAACCTCTATACTGTGCATGTTGCTGTGGTGCAGCACCTGGGGAGGCAGGATCAGCCTATAGTGTCGTGTTTCTCAGCCTCCACCTGAGAGCAGGCGTGAAAGGTAACCCAGCCTAGATATATTCGAGTCTGCTACAAGTTAACATGGCCAAAGGGAATCTTATTTTCCACACACCCCAATCCTACAAATGTACAGGTGCCATGAATGTGGCTTTGCCTAAATCATTTTTTATGCTTTGAAACTGTACATCCCAGTGCGAGGAAATTTTCTCATCCGTTTGCCTAAATCTTCGCCGTTGTGTCTTGGGCCCACATGCTTTAAAATCCTGCGCGGACTCAACATCTGTTGCCCCGGTCTTGTTTGTTTCCCCAACAACTTCCTGACATCTGAGATGCAAAGTAGAACATTGAGGAACGGCAGCTCGGAGCGCTGTATGGCACGCCGCCAGCAACGCTCTGCTTTATCTCCGCGGCCATCACGTCCTGAGAGGTTCTGGGCTGGGTCTCCGAATGACTGCCATCTAAAGACAGCCATCACATACCAGACCTACTTTTGGGACTGTGTGTGTGTGTGTGTTTTGTGGAGAGGATGACTCAAGTGTTAGTAATAAGTGGTTTTTGCTTACAGAGAAGGGGAAGTCTGAGTGTGCTGCTCTGCGGTCGGGCTCATTATTCTTCCCCCGTTCATGTATTCTGACTGAATAGGCTTGATTTTTAATGCTTTTCTCATTTCTCATTTCCCAATGCATCCCCCTCCTGCAGAACTATTTTCTCCCACTTATTTATATTATTGCCCTGTGTCACTGCAGAGGGGTAACTTAGCAACATAGGCCAGTTTGGCTGGATATTACAGCAATAGGGGTGTGTAGGCTGTGAGCCGTGCAGGTGTAAACATACAAGAGTGAAGTGTGTGTGATGATCCTGTTACATCGCAGGGCGTTCCTCATGTCCAACAAGCTCCCTGGAAACGTTTCAGACAGTTGTGATGAACCACAAACTGCCACCCGGATCTGCTGCAACAAGGCCGAAAGCCGTTCCCCCATTATTTCTTTTGGTCCTGAGGTGTGGCTTTGTCGTCTCGGCAGCGGAGCCTACGGTCGCCATGGCAACATTTGTTAATCATTGTACCGATGAATGCAGCGGAGTTTGTGCAATGGGAGTGGGCTTAAGAGAATGAAAGCAGGTATGAAAGATGGGGTTACTTCAGCGCTAATCTTGCACCGCCGCACCCTCTGCCTCACCTCTTCACCTCAGCTGGAGGTGTGGCTTTGCAAGAATACTGCTCAGTCATGTGCAGTTACTAGCCCACCTGCACATTTTTTGTTCACCCAGCACTGGTGGTCTCCCATTTGTGGGAATGTGCCCATATTGCTTGAAAAATGTAGCAAAACAAGATGAAATGGCAATCTGACTTGTCTGCATACCCAAAACCGACAAGATGCTCTGCAGTATTTGTTTATTATGACGATGGGAGCAACTAAGCAGCAGCATTTTAGAGCCACATCAGGTTCAGGAATTGATACTGGGAGTTTACCTTTGAAACTTGAACTTCCTGCCACAGCCTCATCAGTGCAAGTGTTTTTGAGCAGGAAGCACCACGCTCCTCTGTCAAACTGAAACTATGTGAATGTGAATAAGTAGTTTCTGGTGTGCTGCAGGCCTTCGATATTTATGTACGTGCCATCTTCCAAGTGATGAATGGGAAACGCGTTCGGCCCTTTTTACATTTGCATTCCTCAGCCTAGACTCACACTTGTACTTATTAACCCGGGCCTTACAGTAAGCCCTGTGTTGAGAAATCCTATTTGAAATCAAAGCCCAGGGTTGATGTCCTCAGAACACTTTTAGCACAGTTTTGATTGGACGACAAACATTCTATTGCATTTGCTTCACACTGCAGACCTCGTCCCTGACTTTTCAAAGATAAATCAGGGGTAACCCAGCTCAGGATTGGGGTTTAGTAGGGATGGGCATATCCCTCATGCAAAGTTGCAAGTATGAAACAAGCTAATGGGGGTTTTAGCCCGGGGCTAAATGTAGTGTGAAAAGGGTTTTTGTGGATTTGAATCAGTGCTTGCTCACTCATGTCAGGCTAGACTCCGCTAAGCAGCGTTTCCTGTAGTCCTGCACGCGATGCATGCTGAGCGCATGCAGGTCAGATCGTAGTCTAACAGACCTGGCTCGTGTCCAGAGGTCCGGATCAGGGCAACGTCTGCGGTTTACATTCCGGCTGAACTGCAAAAACAGCAAGAGCCCGACAATACTGTACCTGCTGCAGCTTCAGGCAGCGCGGCCCCGTTTCATCTGCTGTTTCAGTGAAGCTTTGATGGCTGGCAGTGACTGAGCCTGACTTCCTGTGAAGTTACTGTCGTACAAGCGAGAAGTCAGCGCTGCAGCTGTTTTTACTTTGCATGTTCGCCAGTGATCTGCAGCAAATTCTCAGTTCCCCTGGATCCTCTTCACATCATGCTGAAGGCCCCGGGGGGTCTGAGACATTACTTTTTATCGCTCTGGTGTGGTCGTAATGTGGCACTAATGCTGAGCACACAGCCACAATCTGCCAGTGTGATTTTTGATGATGCAGATAGCTGAGGACTTTTCATAAAAGGGCACCATCTCTGATTTATAATGGTGATATAACAGTGTTTTTTTTTCTTTCTTTTTTACTGCTGCTAGCGTTTCTATCCTAAGTGCAGATTTCTCACAGCTTATGGCGGCCTGCAATTCTCATAAACAATAAATCTTGCAAAATATTAAACATATTTAAAGCAAGGAAATATTTTGCAATGCCTATGATGGATTCCTGATCTCAACTCTGACCCGATTAGTCCCGTGTGAACCGCAAGCTTCTTGGCTCGGCCTAAAGGTCCACGAGTTGCTCTGGCCTGTTTATAACGCGGCCTGTAATCGGGCACTTCACACAGCAGCAGCCCTCGGAGTCGGTGATAGTCTGACACCGCTCAATGGCAGTCGACCTGCTGCTTTGACCTCACTCTGCAGGTCCAACAATTCCTGCCTTTATCTAGCGGTCCCACAGTCGCCTCTTTGCTCTCTCCCTCTTTGTGTGTGTGTGTGTGTGAGAGAGAGAGAGAGAAAAAGAGAGAGAGCGAATTGTCCGCTGCTGGCTCCAGCTTTGAGTTCAGAGTGCTACAGGCATGCAAACAGCTGTGGCTGCACTTAACCGACTGTGAATAGACAAAAAAAAAAAAAGCGTCGAGGAGAGGACGCTTGTTTCCCAGTCGTCACAGCACATTGTAAACAAAGTCGATGCGCTGATAACATCAAAAGAACATCTCTGATCAGATGAGTTTCCTTGACATGCCTTTGTTTATCTGATTAGCAGCTTTTACCCCTTTGTAATAACCCTCCACTATCCAAACATTTGATTTGCCTGCGTTTTAACACTATTTCCCCTTAAGTCATCACTTCATGTCTTTGCAGGTATCTGAAATGGTGGTACAAAAAGACCCAGGTGGAAAAGAAGGCTCCGTTCATCGATATGTTCCGTGCCCAGCCTCTGCGTCAGATATACGGTGGGTTTAGGACAGTTAGATATGCTCAGCTGAATTTGTGTATGTAAATATCATGTAAGTTTTATCCTGCATGGTTGGGTTTGGAGTGATAAGTGTAGAGTTGGCATGGATGTGGACAGTCAGGCTTTTTGCATGTGATGAAATTAAATGAATTACGTATAATCTCATGTCAAATGGACCAATTAAATAGGAAACACTTAGGGCAAAAAAAAAATCTCTATGTCCCCCTTGCTCTATCTTAGTATAACAGCAAACTCTTGTTTTGCAGGTGCTCCGCTCGGCGGGATCGGCAGCGGTACGATCACTAGAGGTTGGCGGGGGGAGTTCTGCAGATGGCAGCTGAATCCTGGGATGTACCACTACAAGACCGTCACAGCCAACCAGGTATGTGCAATATCCTGAGAAGACTGACTGTGTATGAAGCAGGCGAGAGAGCAGTAGGCTTTGTTTTTGTCCCTCATCTCATCACTTGTAATAACTTAACAAGTTAATATCAGGGAACGAAGTCCAACAGATGATCCTACGGCCTGTGAGGTTTACACAGCTGTCACTGTTAAAGGTGTCATTGTTAAAGCACCATAAAATTTGCAGGGTGCAGCGGATTATATCTACTAGGCCGTTGGTCAGGTGTGTAGCAAAAACACTCCTCTTCTTAAGGACAGAAGCACATTTTCCAAGTTTTGTTGCATGCACTTATTTGAATAGTTTTTCCATGTCAAGCAAATGCCAAATTGTTTTGAGTGAACGGGGCGCCACTCATCCGTTCTGGACAGGAAAAACTTGCTCTTATCGTCACTTTGGGTGTTGTTTTCTCCACCTGCATGTCAAACCATGAAAGAAGTTCATTTGTGTTCTCTAAGCGGTGTCGAAAGGCTTTCTGAGATATGTAGGAAATCACCGACTGAAGTAGTAGACAAGGCAGCTTGAGGGAAAGTATACACCAAAAAAAAAGAAATAAAACCTTCATAAGTCATAAAAAACTGCTGGAATGCACTGAGCCCCACCGACTGATGATAAATAACAGCGTATACGAGGACAGGATTTTCCTTGGAATTACAGTCACATCTTCGCTTCCTTATAAATAAACCAAATAAAAACTGTAATCTTGGTTCATGTCTCCATTCCTCCCCTCTCTCAGTTCACGGTGTGTTTGCGCCGCGGGGGCCAGACGGTCTACCAGCAGGTACTGTCGGTGGAGCGTCCTCCCACGTTGCAAGGCTGGAACTGGGGCTTCTGCGGGGAGTACGCCTTCTACCACGCCCTGTACCCCCGAGCCTGGACCGTCTACCACCTGCCGGGGCAGAACGTCACGCTCACCTGCAGACAGGTTTCCCCTGTCATCCCTCACGACTATCAGGTAACCGAGGCGACCCGGGATTTAAATAGAGCTTCTGGTTCTCGGGGTTCCCAAGGGCCTGGACAATCCTTGACTGTTTGTGAAACTAAGCAAGTCCTTTTGAAATGTTTTAAAACTGGACGGATGGCCCTGAAACTGCTCAGTTTTTTTCAAATCAGAATCCCTCTCCTCTCTCAGGACTCCAGCCTCCCTGTGGCAGTGTTTGTGTGGGACATAGAGAACAGGAACGACTACGCTCTGGACGTCTCCATCATGTTCACCGTGGTCAACGGTTCGGGCCACAAGGACGACAAGAGCGGGGGGCACTGGAACGAACCCTTCCACCTGGAGAAGGAGGGGGAGGCGGTGTCCGGTGTCCAGCTGCATCACTGCACTACAGTGAACCCGTACACTCTGTGCATGGCAGCGAGAGAGCAGGTTGGACATGTGGAGAACTTACAATCTACAAGAATCTTATGCAACAGGCTTGAGCCAATATCTGATACCACAGCATCTTGCAATATTTGTAGCCATATGCAATAGTATCAACATTACTGAATACGTACAATTTATTTTATTTGTTAGGGGGAAAAGAGGTTGTAAATTTGATACAGTTCCCGTTGTTTTTGCACAAGGCACATTAGGATTTGGCATTTATTTATCAGCTTTGAAAAAAAATTGCAGCTGTGTGATATTAAATGCTGAATGTTGCCCAAGCCTATTTTGTAGTTGCACAAGCTCCACCCAGGGAATAAACCCATGATTTATAGTAGTTATATAGTTTCATATTTCAAGTGTTTTTATTGTTGTGAAAATATGGGTTACTAAGTCTGTGTATGTTTCTGTTTTAATGTGTGTGTGTGTGTGTGTGTGTGTTCGTCTTCACAGCCTG
>OMLF01056341.1:0-12079 GCA_900302615.1 Holocentrus rufus | reverse complement strand
TCACAGCCTGACAGGGAGATCAGTCACCAGACAGCGTTCAGTCCAAAGGGAACCTGTGGAGGTTTGTGGAGTGACCTCATCACTGATGGACGGCTGGACTCTCCAACTGGTCAGTGCCTACAAACACTCTGCGGAGAGACGAGACAATAAAAGAGGAAAAGCAATAGAATTCTCCTTTTTTGTGATTCACTCAGCATGAGAGCTTCTGTTGTTTCCACAAGATGTGAACAGAGTCCAGTTATACCCAAAGCAGACTGTAAAATGTGTAAGAGGAACAAAGGCAAGATTGTGAACGAGGGTGGTGGCACAGCAATTAGTGACATCATCACTCAAGTGTGAGGACTCAATCCCAATAATCGCATTTTAGTATTTACATTCGCACAGAATTTGATTTCTCGGTATTTTACAGCCCCAGAGGAGCCGAGTCACAGACAGTTTTCTGTTCCATGCAATTGGACAGACAGTGAAGTTCTCTGAGGCTGCAGCGATGGGGCACAAACTGTTGTGCAAAATACTTGTCAACACAGCCATTTATCATGCATCGAAGTGCACTTTTGCACGTCATCACATATTCAAGCCCCTCTTCAGCCAATGATGTTCCTTATATTTGCATTTCTTTACATAGAGTTGATTATATGGTATGTAAGCACCTGCATATATCAAAGCATGTTAAAATGCTATGCTATATAATCAAATGCTGTAGTTGGTGACTACAGTCTTATGTCAGGAGTTATTGTGCTTACATACCAAGATGTGATGACACAGGTGCTTCAACATGTATTTCTATACCGTGTTGAGTGGCAATAAATGGCTGTGTTGACAAGTGTTTTGAATGACATGTAGATGATGACACACAAAGCCACGCGCCACCTCTTCTAACACTCCTCCCCCTCCTCTCCTCATCGGCCTCTGCAGGCTCCAGCCCGCCCACCCCAAAAGGAGAGAAGGTGGCGGCGGCGCTGGCTGTGGGCTGCTCGGTGCCGGCTCAGGGCCACAACGCCCTGGAGTTCTGCCTGGCCTGGGACATGCCCAAGATCACCTTTGGCTCCAGGGAGAGGGTGCACATCAGGTGTGGAAATTGCACGCCACTGCCTCAGCGCTCAGATTTTTGTCCATATATAATTCTTTTGTCTTCTGTTTTTATTTATTTATTTATTTTTTGCAGCAGTGATGGTTTGGGTTAGATTTTTTTATTGCCAATCTTTCCTTCTGATCTGCTCTAGATTCTGTTGTAAATTGTGGCACAATAAATGATCTTATTTGGATATTTCAATTGGACAAAAGCGGTATCTCTACACATTAAGCAGATGCATTAACAGTTTTTGTATCTGCATTTGCTTCAAAATATTTCAGCAGCATCTTTGCATTCCTATAAGTCACTAAAAGAAAGTATAGTACCGATATCACTGTAAAGGAGGCGTCAACCTTTGACTTGTCTATTTTCAGGAGATACACTCGTTACTTTGGGACCAATGGGGATGCCGCTCCCTCACTTAGCCACTACGCTTTAACACACTACAGACAGTGGGAGAGGAGCATCGAGGAGTGGCAGAGGCCCATCCTGCAGGACAGGTACGTCCCACAACGTGAACCTTCATCGCTCAGAAAAGTCTACATCATGATAGCTGGATAGGCAAATAACTGCATAGGTATTTACTCATTTAATTACTTCATTTATGCGTTCTGTAAATAAATGCAGTTGTCAAGATAACATAATTAGAACACAGTAAACAGCACAATAAATGCTGTATTAGAACCCAGTGAAGAAAAAAGAGCGGTGTAACTGTAGTGGCTGGTAAGTTCGCCTTGTCTGCTGTTCTTTTTCTTATTGATAAAGCAATATAGCTGTTAATATAATTAATGCGGCCTTTGTATTGTCGTCCACCAGCCACTTAGAGCCATGGATTTTGTAATCAGGCTTTGTCTGCATCGATCTGAATGTTATTTCTTGTAGTTGCTGTTCGCCATCACTTAGTGTGACTTTAACAGCATTCATATGGCATTTCCATTACTCGGTATTTAAAAAAACACAATTAAAACCTTTAAAATGTGACTTCTATAAAGGTATCCACATTTGTAAGAATATCTCATTTTGGAACAACTCTTCGTACGCCTTGTTTTTTCACACGCCCCTGTGTGTCGTAGCTCCCTCCCCTCCTGGTACAAGTCGGCCCTGTTCAACGAGCTGTACTTCGTGGCGGACGGCGGAACGGTGTGGACGGAGCTGCCAGAGGACAGCGACGTCAGCGGCGGGGTGCGCAGCGAGGACGGGGGCCTGCCAGCCCAGCCTGCTGTCATCAAGGAGTACGGCCGCTTCGCCTACCTGGAGGGTGAGCGCCAAAACCGGACATGTCAAATCGCCGTTAGCGTAATCAGAACACACACACAGGTTTTCATAATAAACAGCACTGACTTGTTGTTTTCCAGGTCAGGAGTACAGGATGTACAACACATACGACGTGCACTTCTACGCTTCCTTTGCACTTATTATGCTGTGGCCCAAACTCGCCTTGAGCCTGCAATATGATATTGGTGAGTGGACTGAAATGATTAATTTAAGAAGTTAAGCCATGTGTGTACCAGGCTTTGGTTTGATTGGATAACCGGGTTGCTGCATCATTACTCTCTCCCGTCCCTCTCTCAGCTGGCAGCGTGGTTCAGCATGACCCAACAGAGAGGCTCCATCTGATGAGTGGGCGCTGTTCTCCTGTCAAGGCCAAAAACGTGGTGCCTCATGACATCGGAGACCCAGGTAGGAGAAGGAAGCTATTTTCTTTTTTTTCAACCAGAACTCTCCACTTACTCACTTAAAGCATTTGTTTTTCTCCTGAAATCATCAGCAAGTCTAAACTCTGGAGTAAGGTTTATGTTTACACCTGGATTTGATTTGTCTTTTATCTGTAACTAAATGTGATTGAGGTTTTTAGTTTTGTTCAACCTCATGATTTGTCCTATATTCTGTCTCTTGTCTCCAGATGATGAGCCATGGCAGAGGGTGAACGCCTACCTCATCCACGACACTGCAGACTGGAAGGACCTGAACTTGAAGTTTGTCCTGCACGTGTACAGGGACTTTCATCTCACCCAGGACACTCAGTACCTGCAGGACATGTGGCCCATCTGCCAGGTATGACTCATGCATGCAGTCTGAATTACATGGGATATTTTCATTAATTAATATGCATGACTGAAGTCGCTGGTTCTTTAATTTTTCACTGGCAGAAGTCGCTTATTGTTGCCTGTGCATCTAAGAAGTGAATTTGGGGGAGAAATGTCTTTTTTCTGGTTGATGTCTCAGGCGGTGATGGAGTCAGAGATGAAGTTTGATCTGGATGGCGACGGCCTGATAGAGAACTCTGGATACGCTGACCAGACCTATGATGGGTGGGCTGTAACCGGACCTAGGTGAGCATATAAGGAATGTGTGGGATTTTGGGAAATTAGACAAAAGTCTGGAAAAGTATCCACGAGTACATCCTATATGCAGCCCCAACAGTCATTTATGAAAACTTTTGTGCAGATCGGTGACACTTTAGCTGACTGTGCTTTTTACCCAGTCACTATTAGCACAGAACACACTGAATACTGTCCAAAATAAATCCTGTCCAGAAATTAGGGAGGGAGGGTGGAATCTTGAAATAGAAATATTTTCGCCGTGTGAAAAATGGGGTAGAAAAACTTCATTTAATCAGCAGTCCCACTACTAAAACTCACTGCAGCAGAAACAATGTAACAATGTACATGAGTAAAAAACAATTAAAAATTTGATTAGAAGGCTAGAAATTGCAAATCAAAATTCATTGCATGATTTCACAGTGGCCCAAAGCCTAAATAAATCCTTATTGTGTCCTTAAATGAGCTCTTTATTAAAAGTAACTCAAGATCCTTCATAATAGTTTTGAATTCACAAAATGTCATAAAAGAGGAGAGGAAATGTGAGGGTTCCGGTTTCACACAACAAAAGGCCTTAATTGGATGAGAGCAAGAAAGAAAAGGAGCAGAATGGCTAGAAATGGAAAAGGTTTTTTTCTCTCTTAGTGACAGAAAGCAGGAAAAGGGTTTGTTCCATAATGACAAATACATATTTATAGATCCAGTTCCTCTGTCTCTCCAGGGAGTTGAAGTTGTGTTCAAAGGTTGCATCAAAGATGAGAGGCCTTGACTGTCAAAACAGTTCCTGTTTACAGCTTCATCTAGTTTGTCTCTTTCTCCTTGAGGACGGTGGGCACAGAAGGCTCACAGTATAGTTGGGAATTAAATCGAATTTTCCCTCGAAGGTTTTGAAGAGTATTGCTGGTTAATTCATTTAGCCATGTAGTTTAATTTGACTTGTGGCTCGTGGTTAAATACAGTTTCTTTACCTGTGAGTGATCGAACAGCTATGTAATCGTTTGAGTTTGTCTTTGTGTTCTGCAGTGCGTACTGCGGGGGGCTGTGGTTGGCATCGGTGTGTGTGATGTGTAAAATGGCCAGACTGGTGGACAATGAGGAGGCTTACCGGCGTTACAGGGACATCCTGGACAGAGGCAGCGCTGCATTTGACAAACTGCTGTGGAACGGTAAGTTTGAAACATGCAGCACATCTGTGACGTGTTGCATTTCTGCAAAGTGTTCTTTTGTTTTGTTTCCATTAGAGTGAGGTAAAACTGGGGCAGATTCATTCAGCTGTGTTTGCTTCTGGTATGAAAATGGATCGCGCATCAGGTCCAGTTAAGCTCATATAGCCTCCCCAACCTGAGACCCTCACTGAGAGGAGGCAAAATATCCCATCATCATTAGGACAATAAACGGAAGAAACCTTAGGGAAACTGCCTCACAGTGGGCAAACAAAGATTAAACGACGACAACACAATGGAACATTGCAAAAACACACAGAACAAGATCTAAAAGCTTGGGTGAAACATGGAGATCTGGCGCAGGGCTTCAATGGAAACACCTTTGTCGTAAGAGTCAGAAACCACAAAGACACAGACATGACTAATATCAATCCACAAGAACACAAAGACTGAAAAACAAAGCAAAAACCAGGGGCTTATTTAACTTTGATGATAGATTTACTGGTTACTAGTAGACTCTAGTCCTCATAATTACATCGTCACAATGGATCCTCTGTATATCACAGATGTTGATTAATGAACTTGAGTAATGTTTTCACACTTGCTTGTTTTTCATCTCAGTTGAGGAAGCTGTCAAAAATCCCCAAACCAAAGAACTGTGGTTAAAGTTCATAACCTAACATCACATCCTTTTCCTCTGTAAAGCCGCCCAGTCTTATTTTCAGATATGTTTTCAACTGTAATGTGTATGGCTGATTTGAGAATTGAAATGGCTCCAATTTTCCTATTCTCCCTCCATGTTTAGGCCAGTACTACAACTACGACAGCAGTAGAAGAGACCTGTCCAACAGTGTCATGTCTGACCAGTGTGCTGGCCAGTGGTTCCTGAGGGCCTCTGGGCTGGGAGATGGCGAGTACCAGGTTAGTTATCGATAAAAAAATTTAAAAAAAAAAAAAAAAAAGAAAAGAAAAATTTACACTGTTGACAAACGGTCCCAGGTCCCACAGGAACTCAAGCTTTAAAGAATAATTCCTGTATTTTTAAATCTGGACCCTATTTTCCCATCTTTTTGCATCTAAATGCACCGGGACAAAGTTTCCTACAAACAAAAACTCTAGTCAGCTAAAGCAAACTATAAAACCAGCCAACTTTGCAACGTTAACGTTGAATTCTACTACCAATATGTGACATGACATACGGCATCAAATTTAAAATAGCTTGCAATTCTGCTGAAGCTGAAAATAAGAAAGACAGGTGCTGGTACTACCAGCTAACAATAGCATCTACTACAGCTGTGTTTGAGATAGTTATGACAAAACTTTCATTCTAAAACGAGATATCCACCATCTGAAAAGTGATTCCTACTTTTATAAAAAGGATTAACAAAATTAAATAACCTATGCTACATATGAATAGACTTGAGTCCTTCCATGATGTGACTGTACTTTCACATTGGATCCTCTATATAAGTGGTTTTCAAAGTGGAGTCCGGGGCCCCCCAGAGGTCCTAGAGAGACTTCCAGGGGCTCCTCATCAAAATTAGCAAAAGTTTAATTTTACTATAATTTAATTTACTAGAAACTACTGAGATATTAATTGTATAAGTGATAATTTAGCATTGTTTTAATCTCATAGGTTTGAATCTTTGTCTGTCTTCAAATATGACATGTAAAAAAATTAATATGAAACACAAATAAAATCATTTTCATATCAGGGTCTACAGGGTAAAATCACTAAAATGGGTGTGGCTTAAAGAAAGTCAACTTGGGGGTTGAAACTGAAAAAAATTGAAAACCCCCGGCCTATATTTCAGAATTTTTAATGAATGAATTTAAGTTCTGACATCAATTTGTTTCCCTCTACCAAACCTTATGAACAGACTCTACTATTAACACTGTCAGGGATGTTTTCTGACCCGGACGTTCATCAAACATCACTTCCTCTCTCGCCAGGCTTTTCCCAAGGAGAAGATCCGCAGTGCACTGAAGTCCGTCTTTGACTTGAATGTAATGAGCTTCGCGGGGGGCCAGATGGGGGCGGTTAATGGCATGCGTCCTGAGGGAGTGCCCGACCGCTCCAGTGTCCAATCAGATGAGGTCTGGATCGGAGTGGTGTATGGACTCGCAGCCACCATGATCTATGAGGTAGGTCTGTCTGTGTGTGCTATAATCACTTCAGTATCAACTTATATATTCATCTCTCTTCACCATATTCACTGTTTTAACTTGCAATAAGTAATAAGTATGTTTCTATTAAGGCTGGTACTGTGAACTTTTGTCTTCTTCTTAGGGTATGAGGGAGGAAGGCATGCGCACAGCGGAGGGTTGCTACCGGACCGTGTGGGAGAGACTGGGCATGGCGTTCCAGACACCTGAGGCCTACTGCGAGAAGGGCATCTATCGCTCCCTGGCCTACATGAGGCCTCTCAGCGTCTGGGCCATACAGCTCGCTCTGGACACTGCACACAAGGATCAGACCACATCCGATCAGACCGGAATCGCCGACAGGGAGCAGGGACAGAACTAGGGACGAAATCAGAGCTCAGACCTGAGCGGTCAGACTGGCATCAGTTAACAGTAACCTCCAAACTCTCCTGTAACTGCCACTCCCCATCTGTTGTCCACTACGACCTCCCAGCCTGCACTGCTCCCGCTGATCGCCTGCAAATCTTGAATTTGTTGCTCTACAGTTTGTTTTGCCTCAGATGTTTTGTCACTTGAGGCTTGAGTGAGGACTGAAATGGTTTATGCTACCAGTTAAATAGCTAGATCAGGATATTGTTACATGACAATTTTTCTAGTCTCTTTAAAAGCCTGCAGAGGGTCTGACATTTTCAGAGTGAGAGTAGTGTAGTTGAATGGTTGGTAGGCAGACAATGTCAGAATCATAGCCGATGTGTATTGATAATCATCACTGACGTCACGTTCCAACATTTTGTCTATTTGCACGCACACACACACACACAAACACACACACATTTCACACTTTGCACCCATGTCAATTGCAACGCTTATGTACTTTGAACAAGTTTATATGCTAAGTATTTGAGGACTGTCTGTCACTGTAGCGGCCACATGTAGTCACTATTACGGTTGGGTCCGACCATGAGCCCGCCATAGACTGAGTGAGTTTGGAATGATTTCTGGACTAGAAACATAGAAGCTTGCAAGGAAAATTGTTAATTTAATTATTTTTTTCCAATTATATTTGAATGCTGTACTGACTGATATTATATGTGATGAGTAGTGTTTAAAATCACGTCTGGAAATACATTTTTTTTTCTTTCTTTCTTTCTTTTTTTTTTTTAACTGAGCATTTGGTGCCTTGGTGCATGTTGGCCTATATCTACAGTGTATTAATGTAGCGGCAACATTTATTATGTTTTATAGAATCCAATATTCATGACAATGATGCTAAATAAATCATTGAATGAGATAAATTTGACTGTTCATTAGGTTAATTATTTATTTAGTATATATAGAACACGTGTAAACCTCTAAGTATAAAATGCAAACTGGTGAATCATGTCAAAGCTGCTCAAAGACTAAGTTATTTTCCAGCTTAAATTTGCAAGTGTTTTACCGTGAAAGTCTCAAAGCTTGATCTTATTTCAATTCATGCTTCAACCAAATTCAATATTAAAGGGCCTGTATCTGCACCATTGATGTGTGTTCACAGGTGCGAGTAAATAAAGTTAAAAACTAAACTTAGCAGGAGTATTTTTTTTTAATGACTGGCTGTGAAGAAGCACTGCATCATTCTAGGGGACAGACAACCTACAGTGTCTTTCCTTGTTAGAGGTGAAGACAGCATGGCTACCAGCTGAGGTAGGTGAAACAGCTGTTTTCAGTCAGTATTACATGGTTACAGCAAGCCATACTGAATACAGTGCTGAATCATCAAAAATTAGGAGTCCAGCACAGCACAATATAGGCACATTCCCTAACCTTAAACCATGCAATGCTGCCCTCAGAACACATCCCAGTTAATACTAATCTCTGCAGCCTGCACCAAACAGATCATCTTGTATGTGACATTTTCAATTAACTGTGCACTGCAAGACCGCTTAGAGTTAATATAAGTGAGATCCGGGGAAACCTGCATTAAGCATGTGATCTATCAGTGATGAGAAATCAAAGTTCTTACCTTATATGTTTGTAAACGGTTTACACGGTCCTCACTTAAATAATCAATTAATAATCATCAATTTCATATTGTACCTTTCACGATTAGCTGCCCTGTAGTACCTGAAGGGTTGCAAAAGCTGCAACAGTAGTGGTTGCAGTGAGATTGAAAAACCCTGCGTCCCTGGGTGGGCTCGAACCACCAACCTTTCGGTTAACAGCCGAACGCGCTAACCGATTGCGCCACAGAGACTGACACGTCTCCAGCTGAAAAGGGGTGTGGTTTTGGTCACATGACACACGCCTCACGTTGGTCACTGAAAGCATGATGGTAGTTAATGAGTATTGATGAATTGTTAAAATCAATCGAAGTAGTAGTTGGACCAAATTGACTTTCCACACAGAATCAGATGTACCTCTACAGCAACCATTATTGATTTTATAAAGTGACCATGAGGTCTACACTTTCCTGGACGTCTGTTTTTTTAAATTTTTTATTTTATCTGACATAGTTTGTTTATTTGCCACCAAAAGCTTCTGTGTTGAATATTGCAAACCAACCATTGACATGATTCAGTAGGTTGGACCATTACTTTTCAGTGGGTTTTTGTAGTGGGAGAGAGACAGGGCTACTGCTGCTGCTTCCCTTACCTCAGCTGAGCCACACTGGACCTGCTTCGTCATTTTCATGCTTTCAGATATGCTGACACATCTGCTTTAGGAATGAAAAGCCTGCGTCCCTGGGTGGGCTCGAACCACCAACCTTTCGGTTAACAGCCGAACGCGCTAACCGATTGCGCCACAGAGACTCCCTCAGTTGCTTTCAAAAAGGGGTGTGGCTTGGATCACATCCACTTCATACTGTTCTTCACTGAAAGCATATGGTAGATCTTGATCAAGTGTCTGGAGTTTTTTTTTTTCCATCAGATATTTATTTATGACTTCCCACCAGCAGCTTTCGCAAATAATTTTGCAACTTAACTATTGAACTGTTTATCCTCTTCAGTTGCAATGTATTCAATCTTGTGCGCATAAGCTGTACCTTTGCTCATGTCATGTCATGCTCTGTGGGTACATCAGAGAAGATAAGCGTCTAATTTATGTGCACTGTTCCAGCACTAAATGTGAACAAATATAAGACCTCATTTTATCCAAACTTGGCTTTTAGCTTCTAAATTATGTAAGATGCTGAAAGATATGTAGACATAATTCAATTTTATATTAACAGAAAGTTGCATGCATGTCCTTTTCAGAAGTATATTTTGTTTCCTGCCTGATTCAGATCTGCTTCATGTTAATTCTTATTAAACAGTTTATAAATGGGTTTCTAGTTGAAGGGCTGCAAAGGCTTACCAAGAGTAGTTGTTCTTGGGATTGAAAAACCTGCGTCCCTGGGTGGGCTCGAACCACCAACCTTTCGGTTAACAGCCGAACGCGCTAACCGATTGCGCCACAGAGACTCCAATGTGCATGACAAAAAGGGGTGTGGTTTTGATCACATGACACCCACCTACTTCCTGTTCTTCAATTTGTGTGACCAGCATACCAGGGTAGCACCAATGACTTCTTGTGGCTGACAGCAAGTAACCTGTACATCACCCAGTCAAAACAAGATGATGGTAAATGTTTGGAATGAACAAGTGCTCTACTGTTTGCAGTGATTCACATGAACTTAAGGCATGAGATTTCTCTTATAAACTTAACTTAGGAGTGCTAAAAAGCTGAGTATTGACTAAGTAGGTCCATGTCAAATTTGATTCTCTCTGATGTGACATTTTTTGTTCCGTAGCAAAACCATCTGCCTTCAGCTCCTGTTCCTCACAGAACTAGTTGTACCCGTTTGGCTTATCCACAGCAGATTTCGGAGATGAAAAACCTGCGTCCCTGGGTGGGCTCGAACCACCAACCTTTCGGTTAACAGCCGAACGCGCTAACCGATTGCGCCACAGAGACAGTGAGAGAAAGAAAGGGGGTGGGGGGGCACTAAAGGAGGTGTGGCTAAATGGGCTGTGAATTGATCTCTATGTCATGCACACAAGAATCTGAGCATGTGTGGACAATGTCATGCGTAACACTCTGCACAAGTATTTAGATCTTTAGTGTACCTGTGTGTGTGTGTGTGTATTAGGTAAGGTGCTAACGCTCTTGTCATAAAACACACCCCTTCTGGCCAATCAGTGGGGAAATGCCACCTTGATCCATGACCAGCCTCCCCACCAGGTTTTGTGATGTTATGTAGACGTGTTTGGAAACTACATCCCTGGCCATTGGCATGGACCTTTTATTGATGGGAAACCAAGCTTCCCTCTAAGATTTATACAAATCTGTCCAGGACTTTTTGAGCTATCCTGCTGACAGACGGCTGGACCAATAGGGGTGACCACATGACCCAATGCCTGAGGTTTTGCCACCTTGGCGGAGGTCTATTTGTATATAGTTTGCTGTTCTCAGTTTTATATGATAACGGCTGGGTGTGACAAGAACCACAGTTTTGTATGACCTGCTACTAGTTTAAGTGGCATCAACCAAGTGCACTTTCATATAATTTGAAGGGCTATAAAGGCCTACTCACAGCTGGAGCGGGGATGAAAAGCCTGCGTCCCTGGGTGGGCTCGAACCACCAACCTTTCGGTTAACAGCCGAACGCGCTAACCGATTGCGCCACAGAGACAGTGAGAGAAAGAAAGGGGGGGGCACTAAAAGAGGTGTGGCTAAATGGGCTGTGAATTGATCTCTATGTCATGCACACAAGAATCTGAGCATGTGTGGACGATGCCATAGGTAACACTCTGCACGAGCATTTAGGTCAAGTGTACCTGTGTGTGTGTATTAGGTAAGGTGCAGCACTGTGTGAAGTACCGCTCTTGTCATAAAACACACCCCTTCTGGCCAATCAGTGGGGAAAGTTGGTCAATGCCACCTTGATCCATGACCAGCCTCCCAACCAGGTTTTGTGATGTTATGTACACGTGTTTGGAAACTACATCCCTGGCCATTGGCATGGACCCTTTATTGACGGGAAACCAACCTTCCGTCCAAGATTCATACAAATCTGTCCAGTACTTTTTGAGCTATCCTGCTGACAGACAGCTGGACCAATAGGGGTGACCACATGACCCAACACCCAAGGTTTTGCCACCTTGGCAGAGATCTATTTGTATATAGTTTGCTGTTCTCAGTTTTATATGATAACGGCTGGGTGTGAGAGAACCACGGTTTTGTCTGACCTGTTACGAGTTTAAGTGGCATCAACCAAGTGTACTTTCATATAATTTGAAGGGTTATAAAGGCCTACTCACAGCTGGAGCGGGGATGAAAAGCCTGCGTCCCTGGGTGGGCTCGAACCACCAACCTTTCGGTTAACAGCCGAACGCGCTAACCGATTGCGCCACAGAGAC
>OMLF01056340.1:8878-21250 GCA_900302615.1 Holocentrus rufus | reverse complement strand
CGAGGACTGAGAATGTAATCCGAACCAACGACAGGAAACAACCCCGAACCGCAAGGCTTTCTGGGTAAAAGGAGACAGATGTTGACATCTGAAAGCCAGCAGTGGCTCATGCTTCCTTGGCACGGGCACAGTCGAGCCGCAGTGTGGGCAGATGCTCATCATATTCAGTCTTTATTTGTTCTCGCCTGCTACCAACACCAGAGAGGGGAAAATTGCGGCAAAAAAGAACAGACAAGTCCATCATGCCTAGTTTAAGCTGAAGAGACTGAAATCAGATTTAGTTTTGACTCATCTCCGCCACCAAAATCTCACACTTCACAGGGTGTCAGATTACCCAAACTCCGTCCAATAAACAAGCTATTTGTGAGTCCTCCTGTTTAGAAGTAAACTTTTACTCACAAAAAAATTCAAGTAAACTTTTCTACTGTGGCTTGCACCAAAGGGAAAAAAATGATGTGGGTGTGATCACACCCTTAAAGTGTGTTTGTGTGAGGGAATATTTAGAAACTCTGGGATTTTAAATAGAGAAAGATGTGGACAAAAAAGCCAGTAAACAGCTTCCCTTTCTTTTCAGAGTACAGGGTGTTCATCTGTGTATCTGCATGAGTCATGGCATGTGGATTTGTGTTGTGAGCAAACCATATTGATCGCTGCTATGATAGCGGGTTTGCAGTGGGTATCTTTAAAGATAACATACTCCTCCAACAGCCCTTTTTCTGGCAAAGAAGTTAGCAAATGCATGTATAGGAACATGGGGCAATTGGGTAGACAGTAAATTATTCAGGCCCGACAATAAAATATTTTCGAGGCTGGGAATCTATGCACTTTAATCTGAAATATGGACTTTGTCATACTGATGCGTTATTCAGAGCATGTTTAACCCTGGGACAAAATACACTAAAGCTGCAGCAGCCTGGTAAAGAATAGCCTTACACCTCTAAATTTAAGAACTCATATTATTCCCATTGTCCAGGACAGCCCGATCAATATTGGTGAAGAACAACAACTCTTTCCAAAGCCAAGAAACAGCAGGCTAAAACTGAGACCTATGATTGAATTGGACCGTACCGGCGAGAAGGGGCTGACATTTTTCCAAATTCATTCTCTGCTGCGCTGCTCGAGATTTGGGAGCTTGATAAGAATGCAGGTTCGCTTCTTATTTCTCTGGTAAAGGTGACTGCGAGAGCACCCAGGGGGGCTGTCTGGGGTTATGGGAACATTTTCTGACAATTTTCCAGGCTCTTTCCTTTCTGCCGCATGCATAGCAGAGCGGGCCCGCGTGTCACTCCGGAATGTGACACAAATTTAGCAGACATTTAACCTTGTGTTTGCAAGAGCGGACTGGCTTTAGGTTAAGGCAAATAAAGTGTGTAAACTAGGGCTGAGAGTAAACCAGGGGTTAAAGGCAAAACTGGGTTAAAATGTGCACTGCAAAGTGTTGAGGCGAGGACTCAGCGTGAACATATCAGGTCAGGGCGGATATCTTCGACCGTCAGCAGAGTTACTGTGCATGTGTGCGTCTGCGTCGGCGTACATCTCAGATTGTGTCAAGTGTGTCACTGTCGCAGCACAGGAAATGTGCGACTGTCATTTGGACAGCAGAGACCCGCCGCGTCCTGATGTTTGCACAGCCGCCCACTCCAATATGTCTGCGGAGCCATGCGAAAGCTGTTGGGAGGCGCGGGGAGAAAAAAAAAAATATTCAAGGAAAAATGTTTTCCCGAGGCAGTGATCCCTGGGTATTTAGCAGGTTGAGCGCTCGCAGAGACACACACTCATGTCCGCAGACACATGCATGTGCACTGGAGCCAGGCAGACATGGAAGAAAACAAGTCTGCGTTTACTCACCTCAGGTACAATTCTGAGCTGCCTGGTTGAGGGAGGTTTACTATTTATCACCATACATTTCAGGAAAAAAATCATATTTTTTTTTTGCCTGACATCTATTTATGTTATAATCTGACACATGCAGTTGCAGGGTGCCTTTAAGAAAGTGAACCATCCCGGAAAATGAATATTTTCGACTTGGGGCCATTTGTGAAGCAATCACAGTGAGCATAAATGGACCACTGACCCCTTTGGCTTAATCCAAAGAGGTTAATGTATTAAAGATGGAACACTTCCAAACACTAAAATACAAGGACATTCTAGTGAGCGTTTACTTTTAACACTTCAGTGCATAATCATAAAATATGCTGCTGCTCCAAACTTGTGAATTTTCAATGAAGGACTTCTACCACTGTATAATTCCACCGGGATGTTTGTCTGTTCAACCGCTGCAGGTGGGCCCGCACGCACACACACACACACACACACGGCTTCTCACATTTACCTTTAGAAAGAATCATCCAAGCACAGCGAACATCTTGGGACCTGACATTTATATGAAAAAACATAATTTACTTTCCGAACCTTTATCTTTGCATTGTCAGTATGTTCCTTGTTGGCAAAGTGAACAAGTGTTATGCCTGCAGTCAACAAGAATTCACCTCCTGATTCCTTCCTGCATTGTAGGTGGAAGTGGCCTAAATACATTATTTGCCTACACAGATCAGACTTATTTAGAGCGATGCAGCCTGACCAGTCAGATCAGAACAAATGTAGATCTTACATCACATGTTTTGGCATAGATCACTGTTGTCGTCCCTCTTGTGTTGGTGCAGTTCAGAAAAAACCAAAGGAGGACAGCAACAACAATGGAAGTCATCATCAGCAGACAAAGTGTCATCTGATCTCCAATGCAAATATTCCTTTGAAATTAATGCTTGAATTTCACCAGCTTCCATGACGGCAACTCATTAAACATGAATGAGAACAAACAGATCTGAGGAAACTAGTAAACAGTGACCATGACGTCCCAATTGGTGCAAGTATGTTTTTTTTTTGTGCGTGTGTGTGTGATGTGTCGTGTCTGTGATATTGCTCCTTTAAACTCACTCACTTTTTGGCCTGTTGGGGGCGCTGTAGTAGGCCAATCAGTTTCATCTTGCAGGCACCAGAAATCAGTGTTCAAACAGATCATTCCCCAATGAGTTATTGAGCCTGAAGCTAAGGGCCCTGTTGGCCTGGTGGTGGCACTGTGGTGGGCCAATCAGGTTTATATTCAAAATATGGGACTCTGGTGCCAAAACCCATCATTCCCGCAGGATTCATCAAAACCGGGCCAGGAGAGGCTCAGAAATCCCTTGTGGCGGACAGAAGGAACCCGTTCCATAGTCCCTTCCCAAAGCTTCAATCGTGGCCGATCAAAAAAATGGAAAAAAAAAAGTGGAGCATTAAGGCCGGTAATGTGAACGGAGCCATTCACGCTGAGCTTAAGCCTCCATCTACAGTGGCCTTGAAGGGACGCTCCACAATTTCCATTATAGGAGAGAACAGCAGGGGAACGCCAAAGCAGGGATGTATATTGAATCAACAGAGGTCTACACAGTGTGGCTAGGCCAAACATACAGCAGAGCTCTGCTGGGCCAGCCAAAGCCAACACACACACACACACAGCCACAGTGGTCTTCAATGTGCAAGCTGCAGGGACAGGGAGATGTAAGGATGGAGGGATGCTGTCAGATAGAGGGGGGGTCAAATAGATGAGGTTTTTTTTTATATGTGTGGGAACAGGAATCACAAACAGTGACCAACCAAAAATATACAGAGGGGTGCTTCTCTCATGTGGCAGGGAATAGGAGCAAAAATGGGGCAGGGGGTGAGGCTTGGATGTGATTGGCCGAGGAAGGAACAAATGCGTGCCCTGTGCCTGGGATCTGGGCGGGTTCGGTGCCAGGAAACTCCATGCCAGCGGCTGCAGATGAGGGAGCAGGGGCACTGGCAGTGGCAGGCACTCCTATGCCCAGATATACAGCTCTTTGTGCTGCTGCTGCTGCCGCCGCCGCCCCTGGGAAATGCCTATTTTTCATTGAATGACAGGGCTGTGTGCAAGATTCAACTCAGAAGTGTATAACTTCACAAAATGTCCGTGTGATAGAGCTCGGAACGGGGCTGCAGAAAAAAAAAAAAAAAAAAAAAAAGCTGCTTTCCATTCACTCTTGTGTTTATGACGGTGGCGGCGGGCAAATTTGCCGGGAGACATCGTCCTCTGTGGTTTTCAATTCACTGGCCTTCCTTTATGGGAAAGTGTCAAATATTATCCTCTGCATTGTGCAGATTATTTCTGTTGTGGTATAAACACAAAAAGAATGCACACTGATATCCCTACATAACTCAGGATACTGAAGTAGTCTGTTTTTTGAGTTATATTTCATTTACAACAACCCTGATAAGGTTATATCCCAATTACAAGAAACCCCAATATGAAGAGATATGCTGATATGTGCTGGAATACCGAGGCATGTCATCACTTTCTCCAATTTATAGTTGTATTTTGCAGTCTATGCAAACCCTGTTTCCAAAATGCAGAATATTTATTGTTCTCCAAGCATGCAGGGTTATTTATCATCAGGTTATGTAATGGGTTTATCCAAAATATGACTTCAAAGGACTTCACCATTGGATACTCTTACACATTATGTATCACCGATCTGATGTGCAATGCATTGAGGGAGAAATTTCATTAAGTGCTGCGGTTTAACCCAGGTTTCTTCAACCTGCCTTTCCTGCTCCGGCTTCAGTGAGTGATTTCTTCCATTTCCCAGAATGCCTTTCAACGACAAACCCAGAAAACAAGCATGAATTTATTGTATTCAGCTGTGGGTTACACATGTAGGTGGAGAGAGCAAAAGCAATAGCAAGAGCATTTTCTTTTTCTTTTTCTTTTTTTTTGTGCTGGAGAAAAATACAGAGTCATGCCCTCTACTCAAAACACAACATGTCTTGCAGCTGCGTTGCATTCTGGTCTATGGAGGCTACTGTCAAGTGGAGAAAGTGGTATATATCTTTGCTGTACGCAGAACATGTGCTACAACTTAGAATACACGAATCCCGGGAGGTAGGTGGAAGTGAACAAGTCGCCATTACTGCAGTGGCATCTCACTATTACACCCACACTGTTGAATACAAACTCCGCTGAGGATTTTACACTTTTTAACCTTCACGCTTCTCTTTTTCTTTATAACTTTGACAAAAGAACAATTTCCTGGAGGTCAGAGAAGAATGAGGAAATCATGAAATGCAACTGTTTGTTGATTGACAATTATATGCTAGAGGGTCTTAAAACTCTGATGCCAACTAGAACTAGACCTTAAAAATTGAGTAAGCTGCACATAGGGTGCCCTTATCTGTGGAGGCCACATCAATCCAACAATCCATGCTTTCACTGTCAACAGCAGTGATTCCTTCGACTTGAACACCACAGCAATGGCGGCATCGCTAGAGGGCGAAACACACAAATCGGTCACTTGATTCATCTATACTGTGCATACAAAGGCACTCAATGTGGCTGAATTAAAATCCACTTCATCAAAAGTTTGAAAAACTAGTTCGAGTTCTATGGACCCAAAATAGACCTCCAACTTTTTTTGTAGTCAATCCAGAATCAACACGAGTCTTTTTACTATTCATTACTCCTCATCGTATGGCCAAAACCCCACAAAGCAATATTATTAATCTCAAGGAGGAGGGTAATTTATTTTCTCTGGCATGTAAAGATAATTAAGCAGGGGGGCGGACTGGATTTTGAAGGAGCTCACTTGTTGCTGCCTCACATGTCTTGGCATCAGTCCCAACACTTTGAGTTGATGTCAAAATACAATTACTCACCCAATAAACCACCCCCCTGTTCCTGTGGGAAGCACTAATCTGCATTCTGCAATATAACAGTTTAGACCCGTTTGAATGAGTGCAGGATGGACTTTTGTGTGCAATTAATAAGCTATGAGGCATCTTGTAAAACCATGCAAGCTCGTCCTTCAAAGCATGGTATTTCAAAGGAACGTGTCTCTTATTTTTCAATTTTCGTAACACAAAGGACCTCCATACTCATTACATTCAAGTAGTCCCCCTTTTTGTGTGTGTTTATGTGTGTATATGCATATGTCTGTGTGTGCCCTCATCATGCTCCCATTTCACTCCACTTCTGCAGCTTAGAATAACCTTCACATTCAAATTCAGAGTCCCTTTTCTTCCTCGGCTCCCCCCGTTTACACATTGGCCACGGGACGGAGGAGCAGGACGGTCAACAACTCTGTCACAATGGGATCAGCATGATTTAAGGGCACCTAGTCAGGCAGCAAAGAAGACAAATAATGATCACACACTTTCAAACTAAAGCAGTATGCCGCGACTTTGAAAACTGGGTCAAGATTTCAAGGCTCATGGACAGTTTTCCCAAAAATTAACTCCATGGACCTGTTTGATTAACTCTATGACTTAACGGTACCGAAGTACAAATGTGAAATTAGACTCTGTATGATGCATGATTATAAGAAAAACTGTAACTGCTAATTGACTGTTATTCATTACAGAACAGAAACAAATATGCTCTTTGATGTGGTTGTTTTTAAGAAGAAAACAACCTTTGATAAAATTACAATGTGTCCAGTTTCCACCCCATTTTTATAATACTTGCTAAAATTTCTTTAAAATCCTATAAAATGATGTCAGTGAACTACACACAGCAAAACCTGGCAGTCTGTGATTGCCTCATACCAAAAAGATGGAGACAGAACATTTTGCCAAAATGTGGAACTATTTTACTTTGAGGTAAACTGACACTTTTATTAATATTCTTCATGTTCAAGTTTGCTGTGTATTTTTTTTTAGTTCATCACTTGTATATGTAGTGGCCTTCCTCTTAGTGACTACTGACATAAGAATTTTATTTTGACAGGATTTCTACAGGATCTCAATGGGTAATGAGATGCTCTTCTCTACTGCAGCCACACCTTGTGATTTAGGCTGAGAAGCCTTTTGCTGTATCTTTACATCAAAATAATGGTTTAGTGGCTTTTTGTGATCACACATAGTAAGTCATCCTATGCATTTGATCAGCATATTGGAATTTCATCATAACCGCTTGAGAAAACATCATAATAAACTATAGTACATCAATAATGTGGTATAACCAGGTTAAGTGGTTGTTTTACATAATGTATTTACTACTGCACATTAGAATGATGTAATAGTGGCATTACAAAATGTACTACACAACAACGCATCATGAATATGCCATCTGTTTTTTGTTTTGTTTTGTTTGGTTTTACATAACTGTCCTGTAGTAATATGAGATTAATATATTCATTGTGCCTTGTCTTCTAGATAATGCAGTAATTCATCTTATATTATGTTAAGTGACATCAAGTGTTCTGTTATGGGTCATGACAACTAACAGTATGCTTTTACATTTACTGAGCTGTAAATGTCTAGTTAGCATGGCATACTGATGACCTCCTCATAGGCTTATCATAATGCTAAAGGAAGATCAGATATGTATATCATCATAAACAAGGTATGACACATTGTAATACGCATGTACTTTTAACTGTTCCATGACATACTTACATTTAAATCAGGTTTCAAGAGCTCAATTAAATGCTGTATTTATCTGATAAATAGACACTGGCTCCAATGCCAGACAAAAACAAATCTTTGTAATGTTACAAGATGAATGCATATAGCCATATGCTGATGCTGGGGCTTCAAACAGTGATTTAATGTCGAGACACAGCAAGTGCATAACAAATCTCCTATCAGCTGTGGATGGTACCATCACAGAGGACCATAGGAGAATTAACCGCACACAAATAATTGCTAAATATAAAATAAGTGGGTTGGAGAAATAAAGATGTGTGCAAAAGATATAGATGTGGGTGTGGGCCAGTTCAGCCTCAAGTGTACAGAATAAGAGGGCTTAGCATCATCTCAAAACTGTTGACATATGCACTGCAGTTCATTTCAGGCTGGATGCATGGAGGTACAGCTATCAATCTTCCCATAATCCCAAGTGGTGAGCTGATGTTGGTATATTCCTCCTAGTTAAATATAGCCTCATTTACTGCCTCTGATGTACCAGATCTTAGCCCGCGTCATCGGATTCTCATGAGAATGTGTTGACTAATTTTTATCTGAACAAAGACGGCGAGTGGGCGAGCCAGCACAGTGCAGCACAGTTCAATTTGATTTGATTATAGTGTCTGCTGAGAAAACACCGCCAACATATCCTTCACTACAGCTTAAAGGTATCCGTTCTGCCTTTGTTTGCCAGACTGAGGTATCATAGGGTTCCTATCACTGTCAGTGGACATGTTGGCAGTACGATGGCGTGTACCGTGGCCTGCCTGGAGGGACACTGACTTCCCTACAGCCTTTCCCTGTCACAGTTGCCCATAATTGGCCCCCTGCTTCTCACTAGAGAGTATGTTCGTGTGTGTGCGAGTGTGTGCGTGCATGTGTGAGTGTGTGCGCGCTTGGCTGTCGAACTCTTGGACGACGTACAGATCCATGGGCACTGAGCAGCCCTGAACTGCTATGAAGACACATTCTATCAGCTTAGAGATGCTGGGAACTGCTGAGATGGTTCAATCTGCAAGTTTTTTCACAAGGATAAAGTTGGGGATTTTCGGGAAGGATGTGCCATATCTGATGGCAGTGGAATAGGGTGGAAATAATAGATGTATGCTGTGAAAATGCACTGCAGGGAGCAAGATTTGGCCACAATGGTAGAAATGTGATACAGAAGAACAATTCGTTGTTATCAGTTGGGAAATGTGGGCTGTAATGCTGAATGAAGCAGTTCATACCCAAGTCGTGACTTTAATTTGAGCCTGGTATCAAAGTGGAATAGAGTGGGGATATGAAGGAGAGGACTGATTAGGTGTAAACAGGGCTGTATGCGAGTCTGCTCCCAAAACACAAAATGAAAAAGTGCAGTAAACAAAATTCGGCCTGAATTTTGACATCACAATAAATCTTCAACTTGCAAAACTGACAAAATCAAACAGCAATATCTTTGACCAAACACCTTGATATCGACATGGTGATGACATTGCAGGGATTGGTGCTTTCATAAGATAAACAATAATCAGCAACGTGGATATGATGACCAGATAGAGACAAATGACAGAACAGCTACAACAGTCGAATAAGTTCAGAACTGCAATGCAGTCTTTGAAACCAGGAAAAGACAACACTTATGCCATATCACCATATGACAATATCCCAAATCCCAGGTGATATCTAGCCTTATATATATATATAGATATTATGTGTGTTCAGCTGCTCATTTAGCAGACCGGAGCCAAAGAACCACAGTTTTACAAAATAACATTAAACTGAAGCTCTGTGAAAAGGGACTAACAGAGGAGGTAGTTGATTATGTTGCCTTTAAAAACTTGTCTGGGTTAGCTAGTTTGCCAAGCTGAACACATTAGCTGAAATTAGCCATACTCGCCAATACATATCTAGGTAAGCTAGTTAGCTTGCCTGGTGACCTTCCAAGGCCATGAATAAAATGGTTTTGAATGAATTGATGTGAGTGAAAAAATAAAGGAGCCACAGCCAGTTATATTTTTGACCTAGCTTTGTGAGCTAGCTAACTTGAGCTCTGAACAAACTGCAGATCTTTACTTCTGCCCATTGAGCTTTAACTCAACCAACATGATTATTTCTGCCTCCAGAGCAGCCCTGCGTCTGAGAAATGTTTGTTTAACTAAAACTCCCGTCTGCGCTAAGTCGAACCAAGGGGGACACGGGTCTCTCTTTCTGAGAACTTGTCCTAACCGTATCAGTGTGTAATGCCTATGTTAAAAGCTAATTATGTAGATGAGATGGCTGGCAAGGACCTCTGTGGTTCTTAAAGACCCGAGACGAGTGAAAGATGGAACACACTCAGAGAAACACACACACACACACACACACACACACACACACACACACACACATACATATGCATGCAGGCACAGCTTCCCTTGTATAGACAGACCATCACGACATTTGTCAGGCACAGTTAACTTGTATTTAATGCATTGCAATGTTATGACCACAAATATATGCAGGTCCACACTGATGATGTCATGACAACCTAACTGAACCCATTCCCAACATTGATTTAAACCTTTAAAAACTCATCTAAGTTCTCATTCTCAGCAGAATTGCATATTAATATTTTTTTTTTCATGAAAAAGCATTCCTTCATGTCTTAAAATGCCTTAGATGTAACTGTATACCTTTGCGGTCATTTAGTATGCACGGATCTATGAATATGCAAATAGTCCCCGCTTCTATTCAAATCTCCACCAAGTGCATCCAAGCTCACAATGATGATTTTTTTTAATGTATCGCTCTCCATGTATATCTATCTATTTCTCTTACCTAAATATGCAAATAGATACTGAGATACTGAGGCTATGATTGGTTACCGGTCTGTGATGTAACAGTCCGCTAAACTTACAGGTCCTGCGTCAATCCTGTGCAACAGGGAAGTAAACAAAAACAATGATCTATTTCAAGTGGAGCACACAGATTACATCAGTATAACCGTGGATTATCTGGCAAAACACATTAAAAACTGAAAAAATATGATTTTAAGCGAAGTGGGCCTTTAAATTGGGATTCTACAAGCAAGGTACGAGGATGTGCCACATGGTGATGTTGTTTAGATCTGAGAAACACATGGCTTGGGTAGGAGTCTACATGCTGGGTACGACCACGTGGCATGTGCTCGTACACCATGTGATTTTTTTCCTTTTGTATGCTCCTGTGTGTTTCTACACCCACTGCTCTTCTTCCTCCTCCGCCCCCTCCTCTTCCTACTCCCCTGGGGTCAAGCGTGGAGGCACTGTTCCTGTTGACAACCGAGCCCTGGGGGAGACGGCGGTGGAGGAGACTCCTGTTGCTGACACCTGTGATGTGTCCATCCTCTGGAGAAGAGGCGAATCTGACAGTGGGGAGACCTATAAGCGGAGACGCTGTCAGAGAACGCGGGAGCTCTAAGCAGCAACGCGTTAGGGTTGTCACGGGACGAGCGCTTTCATACATGTTCAATGATAACTGCGGAAAGGGCTACCATCTCTGCTGGGCTCCTGAAAAGAAGCGGGCGATTTAATGGTCCATCTGGAATGTCGGTGGTATCACTACAATTCATGTACCTTTTGGGGGGGGGATGAATGAGGAAGGAAACAGTTGGAGGTGGAACTGATTATAACAAGGCTGTCAAGTCAGTGTGTGTGTGTGTGTGTGTGTGCACGTTTCTCCATGTGTATATATGTGCAACAAGGAGGGCCAAGGACAATGAAACATCTTTGAAAATGTAAGAAGCAGTGAGAGAGAGAGAAAGAGGAAGAGTGAGTCATCACAATACTAAAATTTTACAATACCTCAAACGTGTTCTGGTAAGCACATCAAGCCAATTATTTTAACGGGACCGTGTCACCACGGCAACATCAATTGAGTGAGGTCGATACAAAAATTCAATTAAGAAAAGCATCAGAGTTAATAAGAACACTCTGCTCTATTTCGTGTCAGAGGGCCGCAACGTCTGAATTGTAATCTTTCTTGATAACAGTGATTTACAATAAGATGACACTCTGAGATAGGCGGCGACGGCACCGGAGAGGAACACAAGCTAATTCTCCTAATTTCAAGTTGTGACCGAGAAATCATTTTGTAGTTGCTGTGCATGAGTCTACATGGTAATATTTTAATGTGGAGTTTAAGGGCAGAATTAAAATAACGGTGCTAGGACAAGAAAAAAAAGTCACCTTCAAGATTTTGAGGTTTTTTTTCCCCCCATTTTGTCTCTATTATTCACCTCAATGTATAAAATAGAACCATTTCTTATCTGGCTTCAAGTGAAAGCTTTTTTCCTAATTTTTGCAGGGTGCAGTCATTAGTATTATTATTATAATCATATCATATCATTACCTTGACCATCATGGTCTTATCAAATCTAACAGTATGTTCACATTTAGTTATTGTGTGAAATCTAATGACCAACATTACATTTACAGATCACAGTTTCATCTCTAATTGCGGGCTTTGAAAAAAATTTGCAAATCTTCAATAAGCCATTCATGTAAAACATGCAACTGGAAATCATTTCTCAAAAATGATTTCTTGTGATAAAGCTAAGATTGTTTCCAGTGTGTATAAAATCTATCTGGAATTGATGGAGGAGATATCACAAATACACGGTCAGCCATATGGGAAAACCAATCAGATATTCTCAAATTCAAGTTTTCTGCCTTCTGAGTGCTGATGGTCTTAGATGCTGATTTTTTTTTTTTTTTTTCCTGGGTGGATTTTCCCGATAACAAAGGATCGCCAGTGTTGTTGGGAACAGAAAAATAGCGATTCCGTAGGGTTAGGAGTGCTTCTGAAGTGTTTTTATGTCTTATCGGCACCGAGCAGGTCCAGTGCCTGCTGGTACAATCCGGTGGGCGGTCCCTTGAGGCTCGCCGGCTAATCTCACTTACCCCAAGGCACCAC
>OMLF01056337.1:23488-35211 GCA_900302615.1 Holocentrus rufus | reverse complement strand
AAGTATTATCTACCATCACAAAGAAAACACTTAGAAGTTCAATTTTACAGGACATGGCAGCATCCTGTCTGTAAATATATGGCAAGCAATGAATCTTGTTTTTTTTTTATGACAACAGAGAAGAGCAGAGCACATCATCTTCAAAGGCTAAAAATGTCACTCTCAATGTGTTCTAATCGATGTACAAAGATGGGAACATTTGAACGAGACATTTGTTGGTGAAAAAAAATCCTTTGGGAAAAAGTTGGTGTGACAGGACAGTGTAGTGTAGGGGGAAAAACGAGACAAAAAAGAACGGTCCAAAGAATGAAATTCAGTTGCAGCCATACTTCTCTGAGTGATGGGCAGTTTAGAGTGAGAGATTGGCGAGTTTCTGAGCTCGAAACTTGGCAGCGTTCGCTACTCCCTCTACTGCAGCTTCTGCCAGTTCAAACCTCTGTAAAGCAGCATGTTTGAGGTGTTCTGTAAGAGCATCCACTTGTGAGAATAGCACTTTATTTATTTATTTATTTATTTATTTTTTGTCATTGCACTTTGGCTTTGTGTTGAAACAAAAAGAGTTGTAGGCAACACTTCACTGTCCAACTGTCAGTGGTGGAAAGAGTACAGAAATATCCTTGTCAAGTAGAAGTATGCCCGTTGTTATTTGTTCGAATATGAGTAGAAATAAAATCATTGTTTTAAAAATGTGCTTGACGGAAAAGTTGCTCATTTCAAATGTACTCTGGATAAAAGTTATGAAGGCTCTCAAAAAAGAAAGACATTGTTACATATAATCATACCAATAAAAGGCAAAAAGGACAAGAAAAAAAAACTCAACACATCCATCCATTATCCTTCCTTTAGACTTCCAAGGTCCTATGGTATTGAAAACCCCCTCCATAGTCCATTAACACTATTTCAGATATTATTTGCTGAACATGTACTAGATCAGATTATCCATTTTTGTTGATATGCCAGAGGTATGGACATTATTCTTCATTTTATGTTGAGGGGAAATAGGACTGAGGAAACAGGGGGCTGTTTTCAGTTTAAAATCTATGACACTAAGGAAATATAGGGCCCTGCACAGGACTTTGGTAACATACTGTAGATACACTCCTGTTTCTTTGCCAGTTGCTACCAGCAAGTAAAGCTAACAAACTAGCTTGACAGCAGCCAGGACCGAAAAAATACTGTAGTGAGTGTGGAGGTTTGCAAATGATGCCAGTCAACCCACTGGAACTTTGTTGGCTGCAGAGATTTCAAACTCTAACAACAGTCAAGCCGGTCTGGAGGGTCCAGTTTTGCATGAAAACGTCCACATGGTCTCATCACACCCATGGCGTAATGACAACATGTATACATGACATATAAGGCAGGAATATATTGTGGCAAAATAAGTACTGATAGAAAAGGTGAAACACTTTTGAATAATGATTTTTTTGTTACCCAGATGGCTAATGCCCACTTTTTCACAACTAAGAAACAAACTGGCCGTAATTCATATCCACAGTGAGTAATTTGGATTATTTATTCTTTATTTAAAACTTTGGCATAGGCTAATATACACGATGAAGGATTGGAAAACTGGACTCAGTGACTCAGCTTTTTTTTTTGGACCCAGCTTTCAAAGTTCAGTCACACTCAAAGACCCGGGCAGAAACTAATTCAGTCTAACACAGTGTGGTCATTAGAGAACTGTGGAGACAGACAGCAGGTCAATAACGGAGTTTACTCAACAAAATGTGAATGGCACTTGTACAGCAGAATGTACGAATTCATCAGATCAACCTGGGCATTTACTCAAGAGGTTCTTGGCCTGAACCGGACGTCAAGAATGACTGGAGTGAAGTTATGTGCATTAAAATACCTGCCACAGTGTGAGATGGATGTGATCTATATGAGACTATATGAATCTACTTCTACTGGACCAAGGTCAGATTTGAACTCTTTCATAAATGTTCTTGCTTGAGGCAATATATAATGGCCATTTCATTTCCATTTAAAGACCCTGGAAGTTTACCATCAGATGGTGACTTAGCCAATGAGAATAAATGCTAAACCCCAAAGTTTTATTGCAAGAATGGCACATTAGGTTTCAATATACCAGTTGAAAGCTCTGGGAAAAATAAGAAAACAGCTCTGCAACCTATTTGATGTTATGACATCAGCACACAGCATGTTGTAAAAAAATTTACATTTGTACATATTTGCTTTGCCAGGTGCATTTTACTCTGAAAAAGGATTAAAGAGTTAGTTCGGGCAGGAGAACCGGCAAGGAAGCTAAGAGATGTACTGCTGTGGACGGGGACAGCAACAAAACATGTTTTAGCCAAATAAAAAAGAAAAAACAAACAAAACAAAACAAAGCAATATTAGCATAAACGTTCACTATATTTAGAATATTTTCACCGCTTTACATTTGCCATCAGACAGCCATTTTCTTCAGCACTACTTCTTCTCAACTGTAATACAATGCATGGCACAGGTGCACTAATGTAGGAATACGGAAGTTAAGCAGTTTAGCAAGTCTCATGCAATCCCACTTCAACCTCAACTTTCACAATCATACTGCCTAACAGGTGTGACACCTGTGCTTGCGACAAGAATTTGTAATAAATCATCTCTGTTCTTTAATGAGCAGTGTGTAATTAATAAAGCGAAGCAAACATATCAAACGGCTGTGAATACTGTGAATCCTCACACTTTAGCTGCACGTTTTCACACAACTCCCACAGTCCTTTTCCTGAATTGAAATTCACCCGACATCACACAATGGGATAACGCTATGTTTAATGACATTCACTGGCATCTAAAGTTTCTAAATGCTGCTGTATTCCCCATAGGAAAGATAAACAAAGCTACAACTGGGGAGCCAAAGATGAGATCACATAAAAAAAAATTTTTTTTAAAAGTTGGTCATTAATCAGATCCATACATCATTACCATGAATGCACCGTGGGACCATACGGAATCTGTACTTTGGTAAATGGAAATCACAATAAGGAAACTTTTCCACCACACTGTGATAAATCAGAATGTTAGAGTTTCTTTCTCACCTTTTTAGCTAATTTCCCATGTTGTGATAAACAGCTATTTAGCAATAAATTTCAAAAAGGAAAATACATAAAGAAAGAAAGAAAGAAAGAAAGAAGAAAAGTTGGTCTTGTATTATTGTATTTTTCTATCATCTTCTATCATCATCTTCTGACAGTTAAAAAAGATACAAATAAGCCAATACAGTGTGAACAATGGAGGTAGGCATGCGATCTTGATGCCAGATTTACTGTGGTAACTGATCTTTAAGAATCTTATCTTCAGTCCTGAATAAATTTATTATTGTTGAAACATACAACGTTCACACAATTAAATTACATTTATTCACTCCTGTAGTATAGTTTAATATTTTCGTTTATCCATTTGATCACCTTTGGTGGACTGATTGTGCCGCAGTTTGTTTTCATCAACTAAATGAATATATGGAATGCCTTATTTTGGGCTGAGATATGCCATGCAACTATTTTAGAAGATTTTTTTCTTTTCTTCTTTTTTTTTTTTTTTTTGTTATCATGCTCAGGGAGAAAGCATCAAACAGAATTTGGTTCCTCATCTGGTGGGCTACATGCTGGGATTCATCACTTCAAAAGTAAGCACGTACGGACGATCCATATGGTTTCTCTGCTGCTGTAGGAACCAGTTCCAGACACAATGTGGTGACGTATCACACTGAAATTTGTTCATTGTTACTAAAATGGACTGGGAAGGATGGACATTATATGGCCTTGTAGATAAATTTGATAGGGGTATATGACCCACCAACTCTTTAAAATAGAAATGGATATCTGGGACACTATAGTCTCCAGACCTGACCATGTGATTATTGCCATATTTAGTGAACACAGGAAATGAGGACCTCTGTTACACTTATATTTTCTGCATACAAACATGCATGAAACCTGCTATGTGCACATTTGTAACCTTTAGGAATTTTGAACATGTAAATAGTATGGGTTTAGTGGGGTTAAAGTCAATTAAATACCAATACAGCTACATTACTGTATATGATAAACTAATTTCACTAAATTATAAAGCAACAATTTTTGTTAAGGGGACATGAATGAGGTTTTATTTTCCTGCTGGGAAATGTACCATAGTGGGCTGATAAACTGCAATGGTTAATTGCCCTTTCCTGCTGTGCAGAGTGAATTCATGGCCTACTTGACGCCCCCAGGTAGTTAATTTATTAATTCTACACATATATAGATACAGACATAATGCAATTATTATAACTATAATATTTAATAATAATTTATGTCCCTTTAAAGCAAAGTTTTACCAACAGCTGTGGAATCTGGTAACTCAGCATGAGCTTTTGGTTGAATGTGCACATAGTGTTCACTACCAACACACAGAGTTATGTTCAACAATACTGCAGTTTTCACTGACCTATGCATGAACTTCACTAACATTTTATGAACACGAACTTATGAAATCCTGCAGAGTCGTGCTGGTCAGACACTGCATCCCCCTAAGAGAGAGAAAAACAGAAAGAGAGGACTGGAGTTAGAGGGAGGTTAGAGAGGGATAAAGACTGGTGATAGAGATAAAATGTGAACAAATTAGACTGCCTAGAAAACATTAGCCATTAGACACCTCGGGCAGCCTTTGACAAACTAATTCACTGCAGGCAGCCACTGGAATTAGAGGGAGGAAATTGTACAGATGGAAAGCTGAGGGGAAAAAAAAAACATCCCAATAAAGTTTGGCAATGAGCTTTTTGGTTGGAGAGGTGTGGATGATGACTCACTAGATGCTCCCTTTGGTATTTACGGGGAGTTAAAGGAATAAATAGTGTTTTACTCAGCTGCATACTGTGTAGACTTCAGCCATATGAAAAATCATCAAATACTGGTCCCACGTCATTTCAAATAATAAATTAATTACATTTCAAGTTCTTTCTGACAGATCTCAGTGTCTTCAGGTCAGAGGGATGATCTCAGAGCAGCTCTTTTCATCCACTGGCTCCCCCCTGGGCTGCGCTCTTTCCCAGCTCTTTTTTATTTTCAAATATCAATAGACATTCATCAAGTTTACAGATGATTTTTTTGGGCATTTTTAGTCTTTTGCAGGTGAGAGAGAACAAACACGGTCATACTGTTACTGCCTTTGTGAGAGATGTGTCCTTCCTTGAGTTGATTGTTCCCAAAACTAAGGACACGGCAATAGATTTCTGAAAGTCACAACCCGTTCCCAAACCCACTGTAATAAAAGGCGAGGAAACTGAACTGGTGAACAACTATAAATATCTGCAAACTCTTGTGGGTGGCAAACTTTACTTAGAGACAAATACAGATGCATTCTGTAAAAACCAACATACTGCAGCATTTGTTTTTCCTACAGAGGCGGAATTCTTTTTAAATGTGGGGTAAAATTATGGACTTGTTTTATCTAAATTTGATAAATATTGTATTGCTTGTATTTCTCTAGCTGCTTTAACTTAGGCGATAAAAACAGACTGAAGAGCTTAGTGAAAACAGGCAGTATGTTTGCTGGTGGGAGGCAGACACAATTAACTGGAGTCTTTGAGAGGCATGTAGTGAGGAAGGCTAATGCTATTCTGTCCTGTCTTGATGCCCTCTAGGTGCCACTTTAGGCGGCATAAACACGAGACTGAAAGAACCAAGGACTCAGACTGCTTACAGTAATTTACATGTGCAGCAATGTAAAGTGTCGCGCTCGCATTCAGCTTTGTATTTTGCCTTGATGAGCGACCTTTCTTTGCAAAATATTGATCTATTCATAAGATCTGAGCCGAACTGAACTGAATTGAATTGGATTGGGTTTAATTTAATTGTACTGCTGTTGTATCAACAGTGACGGTGAAATGTGTTGAAATATATCTTCAATTTACAGACTATATAAAACAAAAAACCTTGAATACATAATACTGCAATCTGAATGTCTATTTCCATTAATAATAACTTTTAATCACTGCCCTTTGACTCTATTTGATCATGAACAACTCAGAAAATTCTTATAAAACAAAAAATATGAATAGTGTATAAAGCTGAGAGCATCATGATGATGATTTTAGGTGCCCTTTTCTTTAGGTGCTGAAAAACTTAAATTTAGAGACAAGAGAGTTTCCAAGGGGTAAAGAACCAAAGGCAGCATGTGTCTACATTTGCCGGGAAGTGGGGATCATGAGGACGCTAAGTGGCTTGATTCCATCCAGCGCTGAACACAATAAGCAGCTGCGTTTTCACATCCAGCTAAGAGCAGAATGAGACTCTGATCCTCAGTGGCTGCGACTGTGCACAGCTGTTTTTATTTACCTGTACAAGTGTGAAGGTTGAGCCAGGCTATGAAGATGTTCCTGTTGTTCCATCACATGGCCCTGCCAAGCTGGGGCCTTTGTTCCTTGGCAGCGTGCCACCCCACAAACCACCGCCAGAGGAACTGTGTCATGCCCCAGTCAGTTTGGTTTGTAGACAGGGAAAGCAGGGAATAATCCATTCTTTTTGATAGGTTTCTGGCATGAATTTGAGTGGCTGTCACAGCAACTTAAGAACAGATTTGCTGTCAAAACTGAAATATTATGTATATCACCACCAATATATTAAGAGCTCGCTCTCACCCTGAGGCCCTTCTGCTTTGTGCAAGCTCAGAATAGCTATTTATCCACGATCTCTACTCGACACTCTATTATACGCGTAGCTCTTCCAGTAAAGTTTGAGACACAAGAACTCAAAGAACAACTCAACACGTCTGACTGCTGTGCATACATACTGAATCACCAGGTGGCTCACTATTATTGTCACTGCTGAGGCAATTAATTCCTCTTGTTTCTAATACGTCTGTGAAAATTTGCCCGATTAGAAGTACAATCATTTGCGTCTAATAAGAGAGAGGGAAAAATAAAAATTGATCAGACACTCAACACCCCGACTTTCAAATATTTTCCACTCGCAAAGCTGATTGATCTGGGACAATTTCAGGAGAGACAGAATCGCACAGCTGGGTACAAAATACGTCTGCGCAGACCAAAAGAAAAGATCTAACAAAACTATCCTTTTTGTCATTAAGCTATACAGAAAAGTAGAAACCTGGCTGGGGTATTAGAGGAGTGATGGTGAATTTCAGGGTACGGCACTGGGGTTAAAAAGTGGACAACCCCCCCATCACTGTTGTTTTGTTGAGTTAGGCCCACAAAACTTCCAGGAGGCTCAATAATAAATTCTGGCATCCCAGACTTCCACTCGCCCCCTCCCTCCCTCCTCCACCCGTAACATTGGTACAGGTAATAACAATCACAACAACATTAATCTCAATAACACTGGGCTAATGGAATGGCTGACCCTGCTGGAAACAGCATATTTGTTAGTTCAGAAACCACACGGAACAAACTAGAGGACAAAAGGCAGAGCATAACTGCAGAATTATTTGGGCTCGGCATTAATTACTGAAATAACTGCTCAATGATGTCATTCATCAAAAGATAACAAAGGGAGTTTGACAGCTGGCAGCGTAACATTGCAGAGATTTTTATTTTTTATTTTTTATTTTTTTCCCACAGTTGCACAGCGCATCACATGTGATAGCAGAATATCAATACAGCATCCCCATACATGGTGCACACATAAACATTCCACATAGCGATCAATACACTTGTCTGGTATGTGTGTATTGTACTCTGCTATAACACCATGGTTGAATGAGCACCTGCCTTCTATGACTTCTCACTCAGAGGCCTTCAGAGGCCCTCTGGTATTAATTAAAACCAAAAAGAGCTTCTCAACACAACCTTGGCCTGCCTCAGACTTCCTCAATTAGCTGCCATACAAGCTGTTTTCTTGAACGTTTGTTAGGTAATGCAATTTAAGAGAAATAAGGTGAGGCAGTGACAGGTAACAATGTCAAGCATGCTGTCAAACTTCAGCTCTCTGGTGAGACTGCAGGTTTTGTTATTCGTTTGTCTGCTTGTACAATACTCCCAAATCTCTTGCCTCTCTTGTGGCCCTACTTTTGTGGTTATACTGACTTATAATACTTTTTTTCCCCCTCCATCTTGTAAAAAAACAGTTTTACACACTGCTCTGCTATGTAATAAATTATTAGCTTAGAATTACAGGGCTCTATTTGACTATCAAAATTCAGTCATCCACATATTCATGATTTTGATATCATTTTTTAAAATAACCTTTTGGGATTGTTTTAAAAGATAGAAAGTGCACTGCAGTTTTTCCAGATAGAATGTCAAAACATTCATGATCAATATCTCAGAAATGCAGTCCACCAAGACACATGCTCTCAGTTCCAAACTCATGAAATGCCATAAATATTACACGAACAAGTGGAAACTAGCTGAATGCAAGCGTAAATACTCTCTATCGTGGCAAATGATGTTAAAAAATCAAATCAAATCACCAAAAATAGTTCACTTCTACAACTTAACAAATAAATATATTGCTAACAGAACAGTTACATCCTTAACAAAGGATTAAACCCACTTGCAGCAAATAGGTACAGCAATCAGTGTGCAACACATAATTTAATTGCACAACTTATCAGGACACCAGAGAATTTGAAATTTATCTTAGTCTTTGTTTTCTTTAATCTAATAGTCGGCTCAGTGCTTCCAGATACAATTTGAATTGTACAGCAATAAAAAAAGCAGTCTCACAAAGCAACTGGACTGGAAAAAGACCAATGCAAAAGCAGAAAGTTATGGGCCATCAGCTGGTATATTAAAGTTACAACCACAGGCAGTGCAGACATCAGTTCAACAAGGTCCTCATGAAAATACAACAGTCTCTTAGCGACATCAACACGTGTAGATGCTTGTCCTTCTGGCAAGCATAACAATTAAT
Source organism: Holocentrus rufus (assembly GCA_900302615.1). Lineage (NCBI taxonomy): Eukaryota > Metazoa > Chordata > Actinopteri > Holocentriformes > Holocentridae > Holocentrus > Holocentrus rufus. The sequence goes on along the minus strand of OMLF01056337.1, from coordinate 26,359 downwards.
GCAAGCTGACATAATGACTGAATCAGTATTGATGGACCTGCTGCATAGCTGCCATTATTAATGAGCCAAACGAACTGCCTTCAACTCACAAAATCACTTCTTTACTTTTAGCTGCCAGTGCCCCTTCATCCCTCCAATGCAAGGTAGGGACCCTAACTCATTGTTTGTTGTTAGCTGTATTTTAGACATATTATATTGTTCACGTATTCCTAAGTCACCGGTGCTACTACTTTATCTGATCAGCCATTGCCGGTGCCCGCAGCAATACCGAGGCACTAGGCCATAAACAAATCATAGTGTTTTAGATTTATCCTCTCAATACAAGATGATTCACTGACACGTCTGGTGAGGTGAGAATACAGGTACCTTGAGCTATAAATCCCATCTCTAAAACATGTTATTTTCCTGAGGTTAAAAAAAAAAATGTATTGCTTCATCGGCCAGGCTTGGTAAATCTTACACACTTATTCAAAGAACATTAATTCCTCCTGAAAGATGTCAAAATGCTAGCAGTGTATCAGTTGTCCAGATGTCCAGGAGGCAGATAAAACTTACCATCGATGCGCAATTAATCTTTGATGAGCCGGACCTAAATTTTCAAGACATCACCGTTCAGAATCTCCCCTTCGCATCAAGAGGTGAATTTCCTGTTGTCAGTCTATTCAAGCAACAGGAATTTGTTTGACATTGTTCCAATGAGATGAAGGGTAGCGACAGGGCTCCTGTTGGATATGGAACGAAGATTTACCTGAATGTACTTTGATTACTAAGGTGTTTGTGGAGACGTATTCATAACCGCACGGGGGTCTCAGAAACCAAGAGCTGATTTAAACCTCAGAGGGATCATACGGTGATTTACAGTGCGATCCATGCTGGGCCGCGCTCATCAATAGAGGCATTCCGTCAAACTGTAATGGCTGTTGTTGATGTTGATGAGGTACCATTTTGCGCATAAAACACCCCACATGCTGATTATTCCAATGCTAATTATGTTTGGCTCATTTCTGATGTCTTTGTCTCAGCGGGTCAGCTCCTCTCGCAGTGCCACTGTCGAGGAGAACCTGAGCCCTTTCCATCCGGCTCGTACGCTCACAGCGAGCGCCGGCTCGTGCTTCAAACTCACCCCAGGAAGAGTGAAAAGCCAACTTCATGCTATGTTATGCTTTGAACCCACCTTCATAAGGTGGTTTTAGTTAAATCTGCATGTGGTAAAAAGGTAAAATGTCCGCCGCCACAAAGAGGGCGCGATCTGACCTTGCTGTTGCTCATATGTCGCTGCTACTGTTGTACTTTTGAAAGCGTATTATTACTATACAGTGACGAGGTAGCACACTGACATTTGGCCCTCAGAAATTAATTAACATTTAACAAAACATGCCTGTTTGCTAGGGGGAAAAGGCTACAGCATGTCAGTGTGCACCAACTCAGACATGCCACAAGGTTATGTTGGCTTTCATGTTGATCCCATTGTCTTGCATTGTTGACTTCCACTGGCTGAGGAATCCAGCTGTCATTCAGGCGTCCAACTTTTACTTCAGACATGATTATTTTAGCTTCACACACTTTTTTTGTTTTTAATAACTAATCCACCAAAGAATGGCTCCCGGCGCTGTATTATGCACATAATACCCAACAGTGGATACATTTTAATAAAGCTTTCATGTTAAATCCCCAGCAGAATGAAGATATTACTTTCCTACTTATACTGATTGAACAAAATATTTATTTTTCCTTCATGAAATCTATTATTCTAAATTGTATCTATTTAATAAATCTTATCTAAACCTTAAATCTTTATTAAACATTGCTTGTTCTCTGCTCAATAGCGTTAATCAGTTTTTCATTTATATTGTTTATGTTCATATTTACTTTATCAGACACTATTGTTAAGATGTACGCTCTATATTTGAGGCCTAAATTAGGTCATATAGACTTTAACTCCTGACTTTATTAACCTCCTCCAGCAGACTTTCTCCTCATTCCGTTTGTCCATTTGTTGAATGGAGTTCTGTGAAATATTGTGGAAAGGTTGGGCAACAGAGAACTACTTAATTTTTCACGCTGACTGGCCAAAGTGGGCGTGGCTTCACATAAAAACACATTTTATCTTTTGATTGATCAGATTCACACATCATGAAACTTTCAACTGTTTGAAGGAAGATGCAGTTTTCTGCTTTATGCTTTATTGATTCATATATATCTGTATGCGTATGAGATATCTGTGGAATTTTACTTCTTTAGTTTATGCATCTGTCTAAAATTGAATAGGTCTATATATGGACCTATTCAGTCATGTGTCATACATGCCTCATGAAGACTTCATGTCAAAATGTCATGTATGAAATAGCATTATGTGGAAATACAGTATGTTTTGGGAGTATTGGTTTGATTGACGGGCACTTCCCTTTAACAATTGTTTTGCTTTTATTCATTTTCTATCAATCACAAAGAGAAGATGTAGATCAAGAGAAGCAGAGAAGTTAGAGAAGGATTTTAAAACTTTGAGACAGCTGAGAATTGGATTGTGCAAAAGGGGCAGCAACTCAATATCAGACAGACCTCCCTGATAGTGTCTCGTTCTATGTAGGCAAGAATATTGAATCTCAAGTCAACAAAGATGTGATAATCTCTGGGTTATTTCATCCAAATGGTTTGCTTTTGAAATGCCATTTGTTTCCATGTGCAGCGTTGTGTGCAGCGGCGCACTGCAGTTTCAGGTCAGGGAGTAGAGGACAGTGCTCTTTCTGTTTGTTTCAGCCCCCCTCTGTAGCCGCGGCGCACCGGTTAAGCTGAGGCTGATTCCACTCTCTGTGAATGAGTAGATAGGGAGGTTAGTCTCATATCTCCACCCTGACAGGCTCAACACACCCC
>OMLF01056337.1:0-23056 GCA_900302615.1 Holocentrus rufus | reverse complement strand
ATTCTCCCAGCTCTCGCTTTCATGTAAGTTAGTAGCACAAGACTTGTGAGACCAACAATCTTCTCACTAACATAATATCTCCCCTGACTTTCAACACCTATTACAGCATAACACACCATAAATACACACACACACACACACACACACACACACACACACACACACACAAATACACTAAGACACAACCGCGCTCTGGATACACACAGTAGACCTCCCCCCAGCATTTACTCATTTTAAGGTTAAATTGTCTGCAATGCAATTTTAATTCCCTCATTTTAATTCTCTTATACTCATTTTTTAAATGAATAATCTTTGTGTCTTTAACGCTAATTCCAAAGACAATTTCTTCTTTAACTTTAGAGTTTTATATATACTGTATACACATATTCTGTGTCAGAGAGGGGAAAGCAATGAAACACCTGAAATTTTGTCAGCAACACAACAAACAATTGATTTTACAGTGCTGACATGTCAGGTGAAATTCAACATTTTGATCATGAACTCCACTCAGAACTTTTACCACTCAATTTAAAGATATATTTCAAAAAGTAAATAATGTCCAACAATAATCATTTTGTACAAAGAATGAATAAATTTCCTGTGGTGGACAGTCCAGGCTGGTATGATGCTCTTCCTTGTATGGGGGAATTCATCAATAAAGCAATTGTTTAAGCTCCCAGTAGGTTCTAGCACGGCCTGTAAAATTTATGAGCAGCAGTACAAACAGACAGTGGATGGATCGAAAAGGGTCCCGGAGGCAGCCGGAAGAGAGTCCTTAGCAATAACAACACAATCAATCACATCCAGCACACGTCACATTCAACCGCAGGTTCCCCAGCAGTGCATTCAAAATGCATTCCCACATCTGCATGTTTGCAAGCCTGTCATCACATCTTGTAGTGTTAGTGGTTGGTTTCATCACATGGGTGAGGGTTTACACAGCTCTCCAATCTTAATATGCTATCTATCTATCTATCTATCTATCTATCTATCTATCTATCTATCTGTCTGTCTACCTGTCTGTCTGTCTGTCTGTCTGTCTGTCTGTCTGTCTACGCATAAACAAGGTGTTGCTGTTAAAAATTTACATTTAGATCAGGTTTCAGGTAATATTTCAGATAGATATTGGCCTTTTTTTGGTCAGTCAAATGTGCGAATGTGTACCTCCAGTATGATGAAATTTCTTCTCTGACCATAGCTATGGCACATAAAACTGTTTGTAAAACCTGGAATATTTTTCAATAAATTTTAATTCATTTAAAGGCAATATATCTCAGAGTTTCCCCGCCACTGGACAGCTGTGGTGGGTGATCCTGTCTCAGAAACGGGGTGGCAGCAAAGAGATGTTGGATTGACCATTTGTCTGTCATTCACTAACTCTTCCAATCAGAAACAGCAGCAGCTGTTATTGTGAAAGTGAGCAAACATTGGTAAGCATATCGCTAGCTTGTTGGCATCTTGAATTATTCTTGATGTTTTTGTGAAGAAAATCTATGTGCATTGTACCTTTTTGCAGTCATCATCACCTAAGCCACGCCTGCAATTGCTCAAAAGTCTCTTATTGGTCCACCAGTTTTGTGGCTTCCAGTCTGGACAAAGCAGTCCAGTCAAACGAAAATGAACTTGCGAGATCAGGTGGCTGTGCCAAGTTCGTGATTGTATCTGGTTGCCTTGGTTGCTTAGAATTCAAGGCTAACTCACCCCCATTCACTCCCATTCATGTTCAAAAAATGTGAAAAACTGCTCTGTGAAACTTAAAAAGTTATACACATAGTTAATTCTGTCTTGTATAATGGAGGTCAAGGATTGTCTGAAAGATGGACCATGGACCAAGGAAAAATTCCTTTTAGTGCCACAGATTAACCATATGTTTCACTCACGATCCTTGTACGCATGTGCTATTCACAAAGGAAGCTGTCGTTGCCATGGTAACTGTGAACTGTCACATCAAGCACTTAGTTGAGCTGTAGAGAATGTCTCAAAAATGCACACCTTTATATTTTTTCCTGTATTAATTCCATGGTGTCAAGCAGTGCAGTGTTGTCTTGCCTGCGCTCAGTGTCTCTGCCTAAACGAAGCAGCTGGGGCCGCGCTCCGTCGGATCGCTGTGTAGAACAGAATCATGTATTATTACTGCGGCGGCGCTGGGTCAATTCTGACTGTGCCCTTTGCTGCATGTCATCCGCTCTCTCTCCCCCGTCCTTCCTGTCAAATAAAAGTAGAGATGCCAAAAACAAAAAAAATCTTTAAAATAAGCAGGTTAGGCAGCAAGGCCACTGGGGACTTGACAAGTGGACCCAAAAACTTCACCAAGATTTGAACACATTTGGTATTAATGCACAAATTTTATAAGGTTATAATGGAGTAAAGCAATAAGTTTAGTGTGTAAGTCACCAAGTATACACAAGATGGACATCCTTATGCGTAACAACTTTCAAGTTTCACAGAGCAGTTTTTCATATTTTTTTCAGCATGAATGGGAGTGAAATGGGGAAAGTTAGTGTTGACTTCTAAGCTACCAATAAATATTCTATGCACACTTATGATAATTGTGAGGGACAGATACAATCATGACTGCTGACGAGGAGTCAAAATTGGACCTTTAAAGAGCTTCTAACCCTAGAATAATTTCATTAATCTGCATTTCAGTGTAGAGTTTTAGTGTCCTGTGCTGTAATGCTGTAATAATGCCCAAAGCTGTTTCCAGCATCAGCTTTCAAAAACCCATATCAGTCAAACCCTGGTTCAGATGTTACCTAATTACTACTGGAAAATCTCATATAGCAATACCCATGAGCCTCTAATGGACACAGTGTATTAAAACATGTATCCAACTGTGTTTAATCAAGTTCCCTAATGCTCATAGTCCCTCAGTGCACTTGGTAAACTTCTGGAGTCTCCCTGTTCATAGTTTTCATGCTTGGAGAAACACATGCAGGGCAGATTTGCCTCTGGCACGCTCACAGCATCAGCCAAGAATCTGCTCATTATTCTCTCCATACAACAAATAGCGTGGCCCGGATTAGATCGGCAGGCCTGGACAACAATCTCAGGCCACAGAGTCTTCGGCCTTCTGAACCGCGCGCATGAATTTACAGTGAAAGTGGAAATAGAGAAGCAGCTCTGCAATTGCAGCTGGATTGCAGGAAAATAAGGATTGGATAACATCTTCTGGTTTATTACACATGGTGCCAGGCTGTCCTGCTGTTCTCAGAGAGCAAGTCATAGACAGAGGGAAAAGACAGATAGTAATATGAAACCAGGAAATCATAAAAGCAGAGTTGTGGCAAACTTGTGCATCAAACCACATACGTAACCACTTTTATACAATTTTCTCAGAAAGTGACAGTTCACCCATTTTGACAAACTTGCTAGCTGTTATATAGCTGTTAGCTGTTATATAGGACAGTGGTGGTGCCATCTTCCTCTTATCGTTAACGAGTACTGGAAACTAGGTGGATGCTCCAAATGCTAACCGTTAGCCACCTGCCATTGAGTTGTACTTCCCCTCGGTTAACAGTCTTAAAAATAACTTGTCTTAATCGAGTCCATCTGATAAATAAACAAAGTTTGGGTTTGATGATGTGTGTCAAAAATAAAATAAACAAAAATCAACAATAGAGCTTTTTAAAATTAGTTTTTATGGCTGTGTCTAACAAATAAGCTTCCTGTAAGTATTTTATCATCCACCACAAAATAGGTAGTGTGAGGCATCCAGGCTTGACACAACTTCTGAAAAATTAAACACCTGCCATATTTCTTTGTAGAGGCAAATCACTATTATTGACATGTTATTGAGGGTTACACAGTGCTCTGACATGTTTGTGATGCCTACACACTGTTTTATGTTATCAAGGAAGATTTGTTGTAGCCTTCGAATTGGACTTTGAGCATACCTGCTGGTATGATTCATAACCACGGTTCAAACTCATTTTTATAGTGGGAATTTAAAACATCACACCCACACACAACTCCAAATAAACATTTCGGAGCCTCCACACTTATGGTCAAATTTTGATATCTCACAATACAGCCATGTTACTGTTGCCATGGCTTTCATCACTGGATGCTGCTGTGATATAAAACAGCCAAATTGGAGTTGAAATTAGAAGACTGGAGTCCTTGCATTAATTAAGCAAAAACTGTTACAAACATTTAAACAATGAGCTGCCATACCCACTCCAATGAGAAATAATTTGTAAAATCACTATCATACTTGTTTAAATATTACATGTGCAATTAATATTTTGATATAAAATAAATAATAATTAAAAACTTGGTTGACAAAACAGCCATAATGGATGAACTCTGCAGTGAAGCAAAATGTGCTGTGGAGTTTATATATAACTCATTGTGGAATTTCGATGCATTTCAGTCATCCAAACATTTACTTTGTTCAGTATTGAAAGACCTCAGTTTCCAGGGGACTGAGATAAGTAAAGTTTCTCCTGTTTATGCATTTAATGCCAACAATTTTACATCTCATTTCACACAGGAGTAAATTGAAGTGTTGACCATGCTGGAGTATAGGAGATGCAGAAGTCAGTTAAACTCCTCTGGTGGAAATGTTATCTTTAATCCAATTCAGCAGTACACTTTTGAATTGGCTCGATGTGCAATGCACCTGTCCATCATCCTTGTAGGCAAAGGACTCCAGGCTTCCTGACTCAGAATGGGACTCATATTGAGAGGAAGCAGCACAGTGGTCCTTGGTAACATGACTGACACCTCTGAGACAAGCGCACACCACTGCACGTCTCATCACAGCTTTCAGACAGGCCGACACCTGCAGGCTGCCAGCTGTGGCCTTGACTGCTTTCTGTAGAATGTAGCAGCCTGACTTTAGTTTGAGACTAAATGTGGGGCTATAAGATCAAGTTAAACTTACAGTTTATATATATATATTACTTCAATGTTCAATGCACATACTACTATGCACATTATTGTGTCAATAACTGTTACCACTCCTTTGCACATTGTGATACTTTACACACTTACACTGCAATGCACAAAGTAGATTTTAAAAGATAAATATAGACTTTAGGTTTTATTTCATTTATCGTGTAAATTTGTCTTGTATTCACATTTTATTTATTAAGCATTTCCTTTTATGTGTAGCTGCTGTGTCACATGAACACATTCATTTCTTATCTAAAGGTACATCTTATCTTATTTTATCTTATCTCATCTTAGTGGGCTGTTAAATTTGTTCAATTTGAATTGTTAACCTAAATTTAAAACTAAAATGATTTAAACTAAAATATAATTGATTTTGGAGTAAGCATTCTGAAACTATTTTTTTTATGCCAGTGGAGTTTCCATTTTTCAACTTCTCACAATTTCAAATATTTGTCTGCAAGTAGTCAGCAAAATCTATTGTTTTAAATTAAATTTTGGATTAAGAAAACAAAAGCAATCTGGAGAAAAGCTTTTTGTTCCTCCATGCTTTTAAAAGCATTAAAGACTGCAACCAAAAGCTCTCATGAAAAATTGATTGTCCATGGGGAATAACAACACTTTAAACTGCAAAAAAGCTGAAAAGTGGCCAGTGGGTTTATAAATAGGCAATTCACTACACTAGAGGAACAATGAAAAATTACATCTGAATACAAAATCTTACCTTTTTCTGCTTGATTACATGACTGAATCAGTCAGGGAATGACATCTAAGTTGTGCAAGCGCATATTAAACACATTATATTGGATCTACAGCAAGTGTCCCTATATATACTTGTTTCTTACAGGAAAAAAAATACTCTCCTTGGTACAATTCAATCAATTCTTTTCTCAGGGTAATGACTTAGTCAAAATAAATAATGAGAAATGGGAATTGAAGCCCTCTATTGCAATTAGTCATTTCATTTCCAGATATAATTTGGCTTAGTTGAAATGCCGTGTCTGTCATTTGACAGTGTCTGTCTCCAAAGGTCAGATGCGTTACTCTCTCCTCTAACAATCTCTGTTCTCTTACAACAGACCACACACACATCCACAGGGCTTACTCTGAATGGCCTCTTTTGGGGTCTTTTTTGTTGTTTTTTTTTCCTTTTCCCTTTTCTTTCTTTTTTTTTTTCTCGAAGATTTTCACAAGATCAGGTAACACATAATCTGCTCTGTGAAATGCCTTCGTACTGCTGGGGAGTCTGAGCCTGTATCTGCAGCAGTGTTACATTTGCATCCCGAGAACAGCTCACATCGGGCAATACTGTCTGGTTGAGTCAAACATGCAAACAGAAATTCCTATTTGGCGTTGAAGGGACATGACAGAGCCAGGGAGCTGACAGGCAAAATAATAATGATGAATGCCAAGGGGACACTGAGTCTATGATGGCATATATGCATGATGCAAAAAAAAAACAATTTCAGATACTAGTAAAAGCAGGCTTTGAATTCTAATAGAACACATTTGAGCCGTTACATCCATTACAGTTTTTTTTTTTTTTTTTATAGCAAAAATAAAATCTGACAGATAAATTCCTCAGAAGGGATTGCTGCCTCTTCAGCAGAGAAGCAGCTTTCAGGAGAGAGAGAGAGAGAGAGAGAGAGAGGGAGAAAATGCCAACTTTGAAAACTTATGTTCACTATTTCAAAGTATTTGTGGTTCCTACTGTAAACTAACCAATTGTGAAAAGCATTTCTTTTCAAAAACAAGTTTCAATGAGACCCTTAGAATTTGAACAGTATTCTGCTATTGTAGCGCCATCAGACCAGCACTGGGGATTACATGGGTTTGGAGTCTCAAATGGCTGCGCTGAGAAACAATTATCTGATTGCGACTTCAGGCTGAGGGATAAAACGACATTCAGCCTCCACAGGGACCTACAGTGGACCGATGCTGCAGGAGCAAACTGCCAGATACAGAAATGTACTAAATCACCATATGTACACAAGTCATGTTGACCCAGAATATAACTGGTAAACGCCATGACCATACCTAGTGATAGTGTAAAGAGACTGTGACTGAAAAAAGCAAAACAAAAAACAAACAAACAAGCGAACAAAAAACAGTCTTCTCAGATTTTTGTTGTGGAGTATGTCATCTGAGTTCGACATCAGGCCAGACAAAAGCAAATTTTTTCAATGCATGGCACGTCGTGGTAAAAATGAATATTAAAACTGTTTTGAAAACTGATTTGGACCGATGTCAGGAAACTATGTAGGTCTTATTTTCACAAAACAATGCAGTTAACACCAGTAGGTATTCAATGAATGCTAATGTGCAGAAAGTGGCCTTTCCAAATTAGCACTAAATGTTCACTATAGACCTTTTTCACAGCAGCCATTTTGACATGAAAGAGTGGGACAAGCACAGGTGTTGCTATTGAAATTGATGAGGGTTCTGTTCCATTTAGGTCTAACAGGGCCAGGGTCCTGCTATTGTTCATGCTGGCTGACTGGAAAGACTGCTACAATTAAATGGAATGGAACTTTAATTCATGTCATTAGTAACACCTGTGCTTGCCCTACTATTTAATGTTAAAATGACTGCTGTGAAAAAGGTCTATACTGTATGATATTATAGTGCAGTAAAAAATTATTACAACAACAATACAACTTTGGAAATTGATTTGACATGTTTGATTTGATGTCAGAAAAATTTTTTTGGGTCACAAAATGATGCAGGTAGCAACTATGGCTATCTCAACTTGTCTATTTCATATTTTAACTTCTATATTTATGTGGGTTTTCAACACTGGTGCAGGCTGTTGCAGCAATCTCTGTTCAATGTCAGGATATTTACTTTTAAATGTTGACACCCCTCACTTTGTGTGACCAGAGCTGAGAGGCTGATAAGATCCTAAATCTTCTCACAGTCTTGTTTGTTTTACTTGGTATTACAGATAATAAAGTCTCAGGTAGTTCATGGACGAGCTGGACACTTAACCACAAAATAAATAACAAAACCTTGCGGAGAACCATAAATCTTCCACTGAACTGGGCACAAAACATGCCAGAATGCTAAAACCGCACACAAGGGAGACCGAGGGAGGAAAAGCAGAGATTATGTGTGCCAGTTCATTGTGATCGCAAGGCCTACCGTAAATGTGTCGTCCCTGACAGCAGTGTGTAGGAGGTGCTGTGATCTTGTCTTGAGTCATCTCATCTTCTGGACACAAATTACCATTTGTTCATATCTAATGCTGCAATTCGGCAATCGTTCTAATAAAAAAATTCAAATTTGTTGAGTTATAAACAAGTGATTACTGGAAATCAATTGCAACAGTCCAAGGCCTCCAAAAGTGTATTGCTTGAAAACAGTGTTTGATACCAGGCACAAGAGAGTACAAATAGCAATTACTAGGCTCAGTGATTTGTGACAGACTTTAACAAGATTTAGGACAGAAAAGGACAGATCCAGCACTATTCTGGTCTTCAAGCCGTAGCAGATGCCAAGGAACATAAACACAAAGTGAATCAGATCCCCCTCTCAGTGCACAGTAAAAGTAGTATTTCTGAGGAGCCCTTCATTTTTCAAAACATTAAGTGACTGTTGCACAATGTTTAAATCCTGGATAGACGTCCATATGCCGGCCGGGGTGCTGGCCGTGTCAGTGATACAGAGAGGCGAATGAATACTGTACAGGCACAGCTCGTACAAATAAAGCCAAACTCTGTAACCGTACCCTATACTTAATTAATGACTATCCTGTAATTAATTAACGTCTCCATTTGAATTCATTGGACCCCCTCCCGTTTCATAGTCATATTAATCATGGCCGTCAGTGTACCAATCACTCTCCTGGCAGTGTTAATTGTTTAACAGTAATGAAGCTACAGTGGTCTTATGAGAATAACACTATGAGTTATGATTGATTAACAATTAAAGGACCATTGATTTACTGGTCTCTGGGTGCTATATAAGCACCATCAACACAGCCAGACAGCACCATAATGTCCTGGCTCCAGCTCTGAGCCCCTCAGCACTCTATCACTAGAGACTGGACTCCTCCTATGGCCGTGGCTCATGCTGCATGAGTCTGGAAATGGAGCTATAGAGGAGAAAATTTGGAGTAAATGCAAAAGGCTCTATGTTGTACCCAAATACACAAATGAAGGAGCATAATACTGAATGGATATCCTTTTGCAATGGGGCCAATTACAGCTCCCCCCACCCAATCACAGCTAGTGGAGGGTGTGCTTATAATATATCATGATGTGAACCGCAATAATAATGCTGCCAATGATTTCTTTTATTGGCCTTCATCATTGAGCAGTTGAGCGGAGGTTGAGAAGGAGGTTTTTTGGAGAGCCTTTGTTCCAAAGCAGTACAAGTACAGGCTGAATTGAATTTTGAAAGGCAGAAACGTCAGCACCTGGCAAGGTAATCACTGAATCATTGTAATTGATCATCAACCAAGTCAAACCTCCTGCAGTTAAATTATGGTCTATTTGCACTATTGGACAGTGGAAATTTATTATTGCAGCTTCAGGGCAAAAATGCACTGGGGGAATTAGTCGTGCACTTTTTCAGACGATCCACTTGTTTTCAATGGCCCGCCTTGACAAGTTTGGTTTGCTGTTGGAGCATCAACAGAAGACCAAAACAGCTTTGTGCTGTTTGTGACTATTGACCCATTTCGTGACAAAAGGACATCATGCATGTTTTTAATTATGGTGTTACTGGCAAAAAAGTAGGCCACAGTGCGCCAAGACATGGATGAGAAAAACCTAATTAACAAAATCAAAAATGCTTGGAGGTGCCACAGTGTGCCTCAGTGGTTAGCACAGTGGCCTCCCGGTGCAAAGGTCCTTGGTTCTATTCCCAGCCCTGGCCCTTTCTGTGTAGGCTTTTGGACGTCCTCCCCATGTTCACCTTGGTTTCCTCTGGGTGCTTCTGTTTCCTCTCACCGTCCAAAAACATGCAAGTAAAGAGGCACAACAGACGGCAAGCGGAGCTGAAGCGGCGCTGACACAGACAACTTTCATTTCAGCTCCCATGTTAATGGATGTGCTTGTTCATTCCTCCGGCGAACCGCAGCGGACGGCGCTGGCGGCTGGTCAACGTGAAGTTTTTTTTGTTCGTTTGTTTGTTTGTTTTCTGCCTTGAGTCACTTTTTTCTGTCATGCATGGCGGAAAGATAAATTAAAACACAACCAAACACACAGAAATATTGCCCTGTTGTTTCTGTTTTCGCATTCAGGGCACTATTCTTCTTCAAGAAGCTTCTTGCTTCTTCTGAACCACAACTGTGGCTCCTCAAAGAACTCCGATTGGTCCAGCTGTTCGGTGGCTTCCAGTGATGCTCTGGTTGGAACGTGCCCAGATGGTTTCACGAGTCAAAGTGATCTCACGAGATCAGCTGGCTTGGAAACAGATTGTCAAATGTGTTTCCCTGCCCTCTGCCCAAGGCATGCTGGGACAAACTCCAGCTTACCATGAACCTGAAGTGGAATTAAGTAGGTACAGAAAATGAATAAATGAAACAAAAAATACAACTGCAAAATATGTGCGTAATTTAACTAGAAGGACAAAATGTTGATGTTTTACCAAAGTAAAGCTACTCTTCTACTAAATATATGAATCAACCTCCTCTAAACATGAACTTGATATGAATCAACCTGTTGAGTCTATGGAACAGAAAACATGATACAGTAACTCTACCCACACAGCAGGAAAAGGTTCTAGTGCTGCTGATGCTTAAAATCTGAAATCCGTAATGCACCATAGAAATGATGAACGTTGGAGCATCAAATCACATGTCAATAAACTGCATATGATGCCTTCATTTTTTTCATTCCACTACACTGGCCAGAGATTTTCATCATATATGTACATTTTGTGAGACAAGGTCCATGTTAGAGTGAATATGCGAATGTCCTTGAGAGTTTGCTCACTGTATGTTTCTCAGGGTTACCATTAGGGTCCTTCTGATTTGGAAATGCTTTTTCCTGCTGTATCAAGCAGCGCTGAAATTTCTGGTAATGTCTGGAATAATTGTGTATCTCAATAATGGCTGCTAAGCAAAGGGGAAGGCCTCTCCATTTCAGCTCTGTGGCATACTACCGGTTGAACACACCACAATATCAATCAATATCATATTTCACTTTGAGACATAAAGTGTTTTGCTGTATACTGTCATGCATTGGTTCTGTGGGCTCTTTGTATAATACATCAACATTTCCTGGCAGCAGCAACTGAGAGGAAAACAAACAGAAACAAATTTTTTTCCCTCTTTGTGGCAGAATGCAATGCATCAAATGGGTTTTTGTCAGGAAAAAATATTGGCGAGTAGGTACAAGCTGGGGGAGGTGGAAGGGACCTGGGCAATGCTAACATATTAAAGGAATCATATGAGCATTTCTTCTAACTTCACCGTTTGTGGGTGTCTCATACGCAGCCACTGGCCACATCTCTCTCCGTCTCTCTCCGCAGTCTAAATGTGATTGATGAAGATGATTAAATCTACAATCAGCAGATGCTGAACGATAATATTGTTAAATATTCTATTATCTTAATATCCTATTCATAGAGGTTAAATACTCTGTGCTGCTTGTTATAACTCAAGTAGACAGCTGCTGAGTGTGTGAGACTGTGAAATCTTTGTGACAGGATGATAATTCTGCATATCAGACTTACTGTACATCCTGCAGTTTTTGCTCACCTCAAATCAATAATAATATGATGACTGTGTATTACTTACTTTTATTATGATCAATTCCTCACTTGCAATATGGCAAAAAAAAATGCATTTTAGAGTTTTCATTCCTTTGAGAGGTAAATTCATTTCTGAAAGGTAGATTCATTTTTGTCAGGCAGAATGTTTCAAACCTCTGTGATATCAGGTGTTTCAATGGCATCATTTTTCACAATCTGGGCAATAGATGGTCATTAATTGGGGTATAACAGACCAAACTGTGCACCTCTGCTCACCACTCATCTGCAGTCTGTCTGCTGTAATGGCCTGCAGCTCAAATTCACATCATATCCCAAATAGCAAGCTGACACTTGATCTCGATTTAGCCCCTGATCACAGGTGCACTTTCATGACTTTTACCAGCAATCACCAACATCTGATTAAAATACATGTACTGTGTAATGTGGGAATCACAGCCACTAAAAGCGAAGAAATAAGAGTGGAATAAATCTATACTGAAAATAGTTTTTGTGCGAAAATAATTTTCAGTATAGATTTAGTTAAAAAATAGACATGTTTGCCCCAAGATATGTCTAACAGATGGTGTCTAGATGGATCATCCAGACTGTTCAAAGTGTAGATGTTGAGTGTTTTTATTGTGTACCACTGCACAAAAGGCTTCACAGCTCTGTAAAAGGAACCCATACACACATTTTTAAGTTATCAGGTTGTGATTGTGATATAGCACTTACCCATTTCGTTTTCATAATAACCTGCTGTTACTCATTTAATAGGTTAGTGTGGACAAAACCGTAATTTTCTGCTCCTGGGTTTGGCTGAAATCACCTTTTGCAACAGATGTGTCGGGTAGTAAGATGTGGACTGTGATAGATTGAGCACATTACACTTTATTTTCCACTAAAGTGTTTACACAAGACTAAGAGCCTAACAACTCTGCTAGCGGTCTGTATAAGAAATCAAAGTTGTTATTGGCACTGCCATGTTTGGAGGCTGAGTTGTTGGTAATGCGGCTAACTAGTAAGTTTGCAGCAGTGGGAAAATGTTCACACCAGAATCAATTCTTCCCAGAAGAACTGAATTATGCAAATACTGTTCTTGTTTTACTTTACAGTGAACACATATGACACAGAGAAGCTGGGTCAGCTTTGCAAGAACACAACTGAGCACTGTGCTATTTAACCCTGAAACACACTTATTAAAACCCTGCTCCTCTTTCTCTGCTTGGGCTTGTTGTATAAACACAATTCATAGCTGCTGTGTCTCTGCAGCAATTTAGTACATTAATATGCTCTGCAAATAAATGTTGGATCAGGAGATGGAAACAAATGTCTCTTTCAAAACTGCAGAAAATACTACAGTAAATGTCTATCACACCACAATTTATCAACTTGTTTACTGTAGTATCTCTACCATGCATTCATTAAGAAAAAATATATAGTTGGTGATTCACTGTTATACTATTGACTAAACAGTGTTTTTACAGTGACGCACGATCTGGAGACCATATTCTCAGCAGAAGCAATGCTACTGAATGACTATAGAAATACTATATACTATGAATAGAAGCACTATAAGCGGCAGTGCGTGTGTGTGCGTGTGTGTGTGTGTGCAGCTTTCCCTCTGTCTGAGACCATACGTTGCTTGTCACTTTGATCATGAAGGCGCCTCAGTGGAAATGGGCTACATTTACTTTAATGTAATTGAAAAATTGGACCCAGTAGAATAGTACAGTAGAATATACAGGAAGCACTGACTAAACTGCATTGTGAAACCCAACTGCAAGCCACACATCAAATGGGGGCAGACCGACAGACCGAATTTTACATTCTATATATTATTCTGTTTTATGAAAAGTCAGAATTGAATACAATGAGCCATCATCGGTTTCCCCAATAAAAACAGTCGTGGTGCTTTGGTGATCTTTACAAAACAGGAACTCCCAACATGGTTGATTTTGCCTGAGATGAATAATGGCAGTCTTTAAGATACTGCTCAGGGGGAGATAAGTCAAATATAGGTTTATAGATTTGTTTCATATAGCTGAGAATGTACCCAACTTCAGCTGGAGAACAAATTGTTGTGAGGCGCCTTATTTTGGAATACTGTCATTTTCTCATTTTACAAATATAAGCCTCGTTTAACATCATGTA
Organism: Holocentrus rufus; assembly: GCA_900302615.1. NCBI lineage: Eukaryota > Metazoa > Chordata > Actinopteri > Holocentriformes > Holocentridae > Holocentrus > Holocentrus rufus. The sequence continues at coordinate 9,310 of OMLF01056337.1, read as the reverse complement.
CTGCTTCTAGGGGAGCTAACTTGAATTTGACTTCATCGTGTTGATAGTTATATGGTGTCGGTGCTGTGGCCCTTTGCTGTGTTAGATGTTTCGGCATATGAGAGGTGACGTGCGCTCTTATTTACCATCAAAGGGAAGGTTCAATCTTCTGCCTTGTGCAGCACAAACTGCACTGTACATGAGTCAGCCCAAGCTTTTTTTACATACAGTATAAAATTCTTGATGCAGCAACACACACGCACACACACACACCAACAAAACTTGAAGGGACATGCCGACCAACACACACATATTTAACATACAAACACATAAATACACTTCTGTGTGCAGGTGCTTGATTGAAAAAATACTCTTGAGTGTTTGAGTGTAAAGATTTCTTCAAGGTTTCAAGACACTCCTTTCAAACTCAATGCAACATTTATTTTATGACCTATTTTTTTCTACATGAAGCCACTGTGTCAGGATCTGAGTGTTTACCAGCGATTCAGCGGTAAACAAATGAGCTGTAGAGATGCAGAGCCTGCTCGAACAATGAAGACTTTCCCGTTTGGTTTTAAATAAATGTGAAGTATCATACATTATGCAGAGCTTACTGGATTTCTACAGCTGTTCAACATCACCCTGGACAGTGAGACTGCCACTAAATTAATATGAAATCTGCCTTCCATTATGAATGAGGGCCAGGTGTGCCTCATTAAAACTGGGCCCTCTATCAGGAGAACCACCTACAGTACACAGACCCACACCTCCACACACACACACACACACACACACACACACAGAGGTTTGGTGTGGAGTGTGTGCTGCCCTTGACTCACTGGTGACAGGAACTGAAAGGCAGGGAGCGGACAAACCAGAATTCATAACATTTCGAGTGTCACTGTTCTGTGAAGCTGAGAATTAATTTAAGGACATTCATTACTGCCGTTTCTTAACTGCACAATTTAAGAGGCCAATTTCGGCTTGGTTTGAAGTATGATATGTGACAAACGCTGTCAAATAAATTGTGTTTTATGTGCTGACAGTTTATGGTAGTGTAATTACAGTACACTCGACTCAAAGAAAATTAAAGTAGGACTACTGAGTTGTATCTGCAGTCTCCTGTGTCTGCTACTTCACCTTTATAGCAGACATAGGTTTGTCACCACAGTGCATCAGGACATATTGTGCATTGTCTGTCTTTCCATCTGGAAGGCCAAGTTTTGATTTCACTGGTGGGACCTGCAGCGACAGAAGCCAGATGATTCAGGATGACTCAAAGCCCAGCCGGTTGATTCCTCTGGAGCAGCTGACTGAGCCGTGGGAACACAGCTCCAGATCTGCACTCCTCCATCTGCCGCCCTGGAGGAACCACTTCAGAGGGCTGGCCAAGGCCCAGGGCAGCCCTGTGCCCTGCCCAGCCCATTCCTCCCACCCTGGGGCCTCATCTGAAGGTGTCAGGCTGACCCCTCCGCGGCATGGTGCCAGCCGCACTGCTGGGATCGCAGCTGAAAATAGCCAACCAATTCATCACAGTAGCTTGCCAGCAGGTTTTTTTGCTGCATAGGCACTTCTCTTAATTTTGGGATCTGTTTCAGAATGACCCAAGGAGACCGTTTGCAACTTCAACAGTACCATTATCCAATGTATCTCAGCTGTAGCTGTAGACCTCCATTAGCTGCCTCAGCACCTGAAGATACTGGTGGTCTCAAGTAACTGGAAGATGTCAGTAACATCATATTCCATGACTTTCCAATGCCATCATCTCTACACCTCGACCATAGAGGATGGCTTTACATGGTGCAACTGAAATGCAACTTCAGTTCCATGCAACTTTGAGTTCCAGTCAAGCCATCTAATGAAAATCATAAATTCAGTCTGCATCATCGTTTGGAATGTTCCATATGGGTTTGTTGACATGGCAACAGTAAAAGTTTCATTTGCAATCTGCAACTAATTGCATGGAAGTTGCATTGTGTGAAGACAGCTTTAGTTGCATCATCCCATCATCCAATCGCATGAGTACTGCTTTGCCATGATGCATGTCCATCTGACTCATCACACTGCCATTAACACCTGAGATCTGTGTGATACGCTACACTTGAACAGGATAATACTGTTCATTATGTTCCTGTTGACATTAGCATCTTGGTGCTCAACAACCAAAATTATTATCCGGACTCCCATGTGTGCTGTGTCGGTACACACAGGCATATTTAGAGGATTGAACAGGACTCACTGTCATGAAGTATGCACTCTTGCAATATTTGCTCTGAGCATACAGTAAATCCCACATTTCTGATATCGCAAGGGTGTAAACGTGATCTCCATTGTCAACAAACGTGGAGGTGGCCTCACTGCTTTTGAGTGTGTGTGTTGACAGCTGGAGAAGACGTGTGTTTTTATGTATTCAACAGCAGTGATTGCAACAAAAAAAGAGAGCGTACTGTCTGGGTTGCCCCCAGATCCGTCAACATTTCTTTTAAAATATTCAGGGAGCATTGCACAGTTATATCTCTGCACATCAACTACTGGTTGTCAGGTCCCATTTCCGTCTATACACGCACAGTCAGCCTCATTTGCATAGTGACAAGAGTCAACTTTGGTTGTTGCTACCTAATTCAAGCAGAACCCGGTACTACTAGTTGTCACTCATTAAGAATCATACTGAATGTGAACATGACTGGATTCAGCACTGAAACGAGCAGCGACAACCATATTTATCTCTTCTGTGAATGTGATCTTTGAACCACTAGGGGTGTTGCTTCCGGTCAGGATCTCAGGACCCCCTGAGTTTCCAAAATGCCCCGAATTTCCTAGACTTGACCCCAGTCTGTGGTGTGCAGCTGCTGCACCTCATGCTTCCCCTGCTGCTCCGCTAAGCCGGAGAAGCAGACTGGCAGGCCTCCTCTGCACCATCAGTGAGTCATCAGCTTTTGGCTACACTGATTATAGCTCTGCCCAGACCTTGCCTACCGCCAGCCTCGGTGCTGGAGGAGATCAAGCAGCTCATATGTTAGGTACCAGACAGAAAACAGAGAAGGTAACAAAGAAAAGGAAAACAGTACATGTTGAAAATACAACGAGAGGTGTCCTGACAGTTTTGTTGGCTAAGGTACACACCATGTAATTGTGACATCCTGGGTTTGAACCCAGTGCAGTTCTCTTGTTGCATGTCATCATCCACTCTCTCTTCCATGTTCCCTGTTGTTCTCCACTGTCAACTATCAAATGAAGCAAAAACGCCAAATATAATTCTTCAAAAATGAAACAATGTTCATTTAGCCAGAACATGAATATTTATCAAAAAATTTACAGGCAATTTTCAGTTCATCACTCAGCGAGGGAACGCTCACAGTTGCAGTTCATGAGGCTGTGGCAGTGGCAACTGCTGTGGGCACTCATTGAAAAATGCTTTCATCCAGATTTCTGTCTTTGTAGCCTTGACAGCTGCATTTAAAAAGATTATTTGTATACCACGTCTATGGCTAATGAAGAACAGTTAACCCTTTTTTTGTTAGCTAGCTCTAAATGTATGGTTATAATCCTGCTGTAAATAATATCGCCGGCAGCAGTCGTGACCACACAGCTGTGTACCATACAAAACAAATACAAAGCAGTTTTGTGATTCCAGATTAAGAATTTAAAAAGCGTGCCCACATAGCAGCTCACACAGCTCTCAAATCCTTGACAAAACCTTCGAAAAACTGACTTGACTTGAGGTATTCTTGCAGATAGTGTATCTTTCAGACCATCCATTGTCATTCAGACTCACCTAAACACAGATATTTTGGTGCTTCACTCTTGTAAGTCTAAAATCATGGTTTATGTAACACCTGAATGTCCAAAAACAGCAATCAAAAGGGTTTCTCTACTTTAAAAAAAAAAAAAAAAAGCCGTGGTTGGTCTGTTCAAGTTCAGTACGTGTTACACTACCTGAAGCTGCTACTGTAGAACTTCTGTCTGTCCTCTTTGTTTACCTGAAGTTGAGCTCCTTTAAAGCTACAGTATGCAACTTTTCACCTCAAGACAGGAAGTATGCCTGTTAGCCCCGCCTTCCTCCCCTTCAGTCAAATTCCCATCCCAACACTTATCACTCATCTTGAGGAGCTGTTTACATTGAAACATCATCTAACCTGAGCTGCAGGTAATGCCGTCCGTAAAGCCACCGCAGGTGTTGAAGAAGCAGATGGCGAACACAGGCAGTCTGCAAAATAAATAAACAAATAAAATCAACGGTGATGTTCACTGTCTTGTCTGCTGCACAGTCAGTCAGACTTGCTGCTAACTTACTGTTACTGCCAGGGTTGTTGCTATGACTTTTCTGCTCTGTGTGCGCTAATATAAAGAAAGCATCTACAGTGGCTTTTATAAGCTTGTTTCAGATTTGCTCCTGGATCAAGGTTTTCGCTGAAGTGCAAAAATCATAAATTTTATAGCATGATTATAATAGGTATACTAACCATAACAAAAATATGATGAACAAAACATTAAATTAATTACACCAGAATTATGATACAATCATATTAAGAAAGGTGAGAGAGACTGGGAGAGATTAATTATTGGTGATAATGCTCATCATTTTTTATAAATCTTTGACAACAGAAGCATCTTGAATGACAACATGTACAGACTCCCATCACCACTGAACACTTTAAAAAGTCATAACTCTGTGGTACATGCCTCCCTCAGTAACAAACTACAGTGGCATCGTTCCAAACCTGTGCTGCATGCATCATTTTCAGCCTTCAGCAATGCACTTGTTGGTGGTGACTTAAATGCCAGAAGAGAAAGTTTGACGCAACCACGACTTTGGCAGACTGTGAAGTGCAGGATTTGATTTAAGCAGTCTGCAAAATCAAGCACTCTGGACTCCCCTGGATACTACCTCAAAAAGTAAGACTATGGACTTGGTGATCCAGTCATTTTACAGCTCTATTAGAAATAGAAGGCTACAGAAATCAAAGATACTATAAAATACTTAAAAAATGGTAGTGTTAAAAAATATGACAGCTCACTTTCGGACTACATCATGCACAGTGGGTTTGAGAAAAATATTCCCAACCTTGACAGGCAAAAAATGCGTGCGGTTCTGACTGCATTTTAGATGAAATGCTTAAATATTGTACTGCAGTGTGTCAGTTCATTATGTTAAAGTTATCCCATTAGATTCTGAGTACAGGCAATTGTCCTGACATGAGGAATAAAGACATATACATAAAGCAGAGATACATTTTACCCTCAAAGCTACAGAAGCGTCTGTGTAAACAGTAGCCCAATCACACTTCACTGTATCTTACAGTAAATTCAACAACTGTAAAAATGAGGTATTCACCTCAAGCCAAATTGGATTTGTGTGCACATTTCTGAACCATTATGCAATATGTTTAACAATTTTCATGTTTTCATTGTCATTTCAGACCTGTACCACTAGGTGCCTGGCATGAAGCTACATGTGGGTGTAATGCTTCTTCCCTGCTGTACTGTATGACAACTCTGTTGCCTCTGTGTATTTCTGCTGCATCTCATTGTATCTGTTATCTATTATTAGTAACATCAGGCATCTAGTGTGACCTAATTAACGTTAGTTAGTTTTGTGGAGATTCAGGTCATTTTTACTCATTTAGGTAGGCACTGAGGCTGCTAATGAAATAAATTATATACTTATATAACCCTAACCCTGACATATATAAAATAACATAAAATAACTGCAAGCCAACATGAGACAATAAACTACAAAGCTTGTGAAGCATTGGCTTGAGAAAAATTTCAGCTGCATTGGAAGTGGCAAGCAACCAAAGGTGGCTAACATTTGCAATCTCAAAACTTTCATTTTAAATTCCATGATTCCTGCATAGTTTCTGAAACAATATATAAACAAAAAAACATTTATTACAAACCTTCCAGTCATACTCTCAGAGATCCTGCTTGCATATCATCACATCAGCAGCAGCGAGTCAGTAAGAAAAGACATAGTTGTGCTCTTTAATTTTGATTGGCTGAGTCGCATTCAAAGCAGATAAATACACAATGATTTTACCTTAATTAATCTGTAGTGTACAAACTGAAAACCACTATTCATGCCACTAATATTACTGTTCTGCTCATATGCCACTAACTGAGTGTGTCTTACTGCTGTTCTACTATCCTCCAATTAAATATGTTTCTGTTCTAAGGCATGTCACAAGTTGTGTGTGTCCTGCTGCTGAGCTGCAAAAAATCCTTACACTATTTTTCACTCACTTGCTGGAATTCCACCAAACTAAACACAAAATTGATGTTTTGAAAGGTTGCAGGGCTGATGGCATAAAAAAAAAAATGTGTGTGGATTGAAGTGTGATTTAAGAAGGCATCCATGAGGGCAAATGAATCCCTTCCAAAACCAAGCATCGTCCTATATTGATATTGGCACTTATGATTACCTCTCATAAGTTTGTCTATCAATCTTTTACAGCTCGAGTATAATCTGCTGTGCACACATCACATTTTACTGGGCTTGTCAATGAGGAATATTGACATTGTACAATTTACTGTATATATCTAATCCTCTCCTTCCAAATATTGTTCACCTTAGCAAGTTGATCAGCACGAGAAAGAGCATTATATTCACACAATTACTCAATGCCTTTAGGACATATTTTAGTTTATTATCAGGAGACGTTTTTGTTTATCCAAGCAAGCAACCTGCTGTGGACTTCCCATGGTTCTTCCCATGCTGGAGATCTCACAGTTGACAAAAATCAGTTTATTTACTCGTCAACACTGACAGATGCACCTTCATCCAAACCCAAGGGCAAATAAAACTTACATTGCCACCCTTTATTTCTGTAGCTTGCACGTGAACTGCAGGCCATACATGCCAACAATTACTTTTTCTTGTGCGTCTCACGTGCAGGCGTGTATGGTGGCCTGTGTGGCTTGAGATGAGCTGACAGAAATGCAAATGCAATTGCATGAACCTCTTGTTTCCCTAAGCAAAATGGGGGGAAAAAAGAGAAGAAAGATATCAAAATAACATCACAAAAGCTGCAGACCAAATTACTGTGTGAGTTGTCTGGGTGGCTGAGTGTGAATCACTATGAAAGATACATCCCATGCTGCAAGAGAAAGGTCATCTAGTCTTTATTAGGATGGAGAGAGCTAAGGAAAACACTGAAAAGATTGCGGTGGGTGTTCAGACACCATCAATAGGAGACACTTGAGAGATGGACAATAGAAACATTTTGTAAGAGGGATGTAAAGCACAAGCACACAAAACCGAGTGATTTCTTACAAACAGTCCATCTGATCTGATGTTGGTAAAAAATGATCTAATAAATACTTGATTATGTCATTACCCACGCATTTATTGACTGCAAAAGCCCTTTTATTCGGTTGAAGGAATACAAAAATATGTGTGGGCTATTATTTGCCTATGACTGCACATGTAAGTACTGAGACATTGCATCGTATTATCATGTCTTTCTAGTCTCTCATTGATCAAGGAGAGCCACCCATTGAGGATATAAAATTGCTGTGGTGAAATAATTCTGCTGAAAAGATGGCAGCTGTTATTATTCTCTGTAAACCTGAGATAGTATAATAGGAAACAGATGCCAAAAATCTTTTCATCTGTAACATGAGGACACGAATAAAAGGAAAATACTGCCCTTCAAACCTTTTTAAAAGCCCACATTGTTGCACCCTTCCATGAGCTCTGTTTGAAATATGCAGCCTCCAATACCTGAGGTGGTTTAAAAATCACCATGAAGGCTGAATCGTATTGTACAGACTTGAATGAATTGAAATCACTGCATGGCTTCAAGCTTTCTGTGCTACAACAAGTGTTTGCTGCACTGTGGCCATTGCCTGCTTGTTAGTGAGGCATTGCTCAGCCCCTTGAGCTGACCATAAAACCAAGGGATTTTCTGCCTAAAATGACACACTTAGCATGAAAAGTTTAAAACTCTGGAAGTGTACTCAGGATTTGCATGCATTTGCATATTTTGGATACTGGAATATGTGTAATTTTTTTGTGATATGCTCGATTAATGTTTAGACAAAACATCATACAAAAACTAAAAGACAAAGAGCATTTATTGTCGTGCAATAAATGTTCTTTTCATCAATATTATTTTCAGGGAAATGTTTCTCATCACACAAGGAAGAGAGAGCCATAACACAATTTTAAAGCTTAATAAAATTTCCTCAGGAAGATAATATGTTGCATAAAATATCAAGCATGTTTTGTGGCAGAAGCCTTGTGCTTTACCACTGTCAGCTCTGATCAGAGTGTCATTGAAACATGCATTACTAATAATGAAGAGTGGCCTACTACAAACACATCATCCACTGCAGCATATTATGGCTAACACCAACAGAAAATGGAAGATCCTGTACTTTCATTCAGTATACTCCACCTTTGCATATTGGGTGACACTGATTTACTTTCAAGTATTTTCAAAGTTAAAACATGCAAATTAGCACTCACATGTGAGAATTAATACAGCAGGCAGGGGCATTCCTTTTTTTTTTTTTTTTTTAGGAAGAGTGCTATTTATGCATAATCCAGTGCAGCACATATTGGTTGTTGCAGACGTAAGATGAGACCTTGAGCTTTGATTGAATATATAAAACTTGTATGCCTAATTTATGATGTAATTTACATTAAATATGGAAATGATTACCCCAATTCGTGTACTAAGAATAGGCAGCTGTGGCTACTGCAGTGAAGAAGATGCACTATGGATTTCTGTAATGAGTGTCTGTTGTAACCTTTACATGGTTACAATATGCCATGGAGTCAAGAAAAACAATTTACACTCTCTCATTTCCCAGGCATCACATTCACATAAAAAGAATAAGTCACCCTTAGAATCCCATAAATATATTTTCTCATTTATAAATAATATGTATGTGGTACAAATTATATAAAAGTTTGAGGTAAATTACATTATTCAAGCTCAGTTATGAAACAGTTGAGCCTCAGTGAGGTTTATGTTCAAGTAGAAAGCCCTTAAAGAGACATGAGCTGACCTTATGGCTCAGGATTGATCTGCGGTAAAAGGATTTTTATAGTGATCTCAAATTTGACTGAGTCAGGCCTCAGCACACTCTGTATCATATTTTCAAAATGACATTGCTGTAGTTCTCCACGTTAATACATATTCTGTTGCCGTTTTATTTCATTATTTCGACACTGTATTGACTGGCTGATATTTAAAGCTTGCGAGTGGTTCAGCCATCGGCATGTGCCAAGAAAGGACTCAATCACAGATTTCAGGGGGATATCAAGTTTGTCTTCAATCTTCCTCCTTCTCAGTATACTGATTATGTCGTCAATCTGTCTGTC
>OMLF01056335.1:18310-30439 GCA_900302615.1 Holocentrus rufus | reverse complement strand
GGAGTCGTCATAGGCAAGGCGGCCCGAAAGTCTGAAAGCACCGTCCAGCTCCCTCTGAATTCTCTCGTCCGCCACCAAACACAAAAACGTCTCCACCTCCTCGTTTGTCCAGGCGACAGGTTTGCTTGCCATAATTGTGTGTTGCTTACAACTTCAGTGTTGATAAATAAGCACGGTCGCTGTGGCCAGTCCTTTTAAAAATGCCGGGTGTGTTTTCCTGAAGGAGTCGCGCGAAATGTGTCGTCGCTCGCTGTCCAATCAGTGGCTTGCACGGGGTTTACGTCACATTTTCGGCTCGACTCAGCTCGCTTGGAACCCCGGCTGAGTAGGTCCCAAAATAGTACCTGCTAGCAGGTACTAAGACCTAATGGAAACGCTCTCAAAGCGAGTAGAGTCGAGCCGAGTCGCGCTGAGTCGAGCTGAGTAGGTACTAGTGGAAAAGGGCCATAAGTCAGTGAGTGGCATACCAGTTTCTAGGCCTTCCCCCACAGCAGGGGTCTGGCAATGTCGGTAGGGTTGACCACTCTCACCCCTGTCGGGAGTCTGGCTGTCCCCTGAAAGTTGACAAGCCAAATCATCTATCATAGACCCCCTCAGTCAACTGAGATTGTTCGAGTCGAGCAGTTGTTTTAATTTAATAATTTACTGTTTTTTGTTTTTTTTTAAGTAAAGTAACAAGAGTTTGATTCAACCAGAAATACAGGTGTCTTCTCTCATTATTCGGACAAATCTGCACATTAGCAATGCATTGTTTAAGACCAGAGTATAGACCAGTTGTTTGGTGATTGTATGGATTTTAATGCTATTTCCACTGGCACGAAGGGAGTAGCCAACAAAATGTATATTTAAATTGCCTTATATTTTAAATTAAAGATATTCCATTTTTTCAAAATACCTGGGAAAAGGCCCAAGAGTTTGCCTACAACATCTCAGTGGGGAATTCATCATGCAAGGTGACAGACGGTGTGATAACAGCCTCTGTCACCTCAGCCCTAGAGAGAGGTGACTAAGGCAGGCAGGCAGGTGACCAGCAGCCTTGAGGCTGACCATCTGCTGCTGGGAGGCCACAGCCTTATCCACCTGATTCAAGACAGCAGGACTAATGAGACCACTGTCTGCATTTGCTGGAAAGGTCACAACAAAACGGTGCAGAATAGGTCAAGTGAGTCTGTTCATGTATGTGTAGGAGTTAATGAACACATAGTAAATAAGAGTGTGTGCACATTTATTATGTGAAGAGAGAGAGAAATGTATGCATGAGAGGAAAAGGTGAGTGTGGGTACTGCTAACAAAGGTGTGTGAGTGTGCCCCCACCTATTAAACAGCAGCTAACAGGGTTTATGTGACCTAAAGAGCAGTGTGTGTGCATGTGTAACCTTCAGCTTTTTCCACCTCTAGTGAGATCCACATCTGCTCCACTAGTGGCATGTTGGAAAACTAAGGAGGACTTGACAGTTCAAATTTCCATGTCTACTCAGCTCTCACTACCAGCCACCATTTAAGCTCTATCATCAGTAACAACTTTACCAATTGCGAACAGTTTCACAGCAGTAGCTATTATCAAAATTATAAAAAGTGCTGTTCAGGGGCCTCCAAGAACAGACTATGTGCTGGCTACGTTGTGGCTGGCCTTAGTGAAACAGAAAGGTCAGGAAACCACTCACCAACCACTGACTTTGACACCTCTTAAACACATGCATCTACCAAGAGTAGTACAGTTTCCAGGGTCTGTATGCACTTGATATCAGGAGAAAGCAGGCCTAGCACTCCACCCAAAGACATAATCAGAACCTCACACACACACACATGCAGACTCACAAACCATAAACACCTCAGTGAAGCGGTGGCATCACATACTGACATGCATTCATGTAAATTTTTCTGTTTATTTTTCAGGTCGGGCAATGAAGCTCCTGCAAGCAAAACAAAACATTTTCTGAACTTATAGTAAGAGGGGGAGATTCCCATGCTTCATGTGTGCCACTAAACGATGAAAACAAACACAAAGACTCACATTGTGGATCCTGAAGAGGCAGAGCGCCACTACATGGGCACACCATTTGGCCCCAGCACCGCAGGTGCAGCTGCAGGAAGTGATGCGACAGCGGTCAAACATGACCGCCACGTTGTACGCTCCCTTGGACTGACCGGCCTGACTGGACACCACTGTCGCACTAAGATGGAAGCCTGGTGCAAAGAAGAAAGGAGGAGAGAAGAGGACAGAATACATTGGGAAAAGAAAGGAGAAATAAACAAAAATACATAATTAGTCCCCCATGCCATTTTGGTTTCCTCTTAAGGGTTCCCACTAGTCATGAAATTTCTGCAACATTATGGAATTTTGAGAGGTGTAGAGCATTTTACAAGTGGAATGAATTTTCCAACTTGTTCAACACATTTATTAAATAGTGGTTTTCAGACAAATTTAGGTGGAAACCAGACTGGTAACCCTTTTTAGAAAAACAACAAACCAGGAAGGAAGAACATTTTAGGGTGCTGAAGTGCACCAACTGAGTTATGGAAAGCCATGGAAAAGTCATATGCTGGGTTTCATTACTTGCCTCACTTCTCCCTCTTGACTTCCCCTCGACCCTTGGTAATACCTAACAACAGAAATCATTGCAAAGGCCACTTGTAGAGCAGAGGGGAAGTGAACAGGAGAGGAGCGTGGGATTTAAAATGAATACACTTGCCCTTGTATGCAGTCAGCCAACACTTGTGCTTGCACCGTGTTCCTTTTTACAATTGTGTTAATTTTTATCTCTGCCAGGAGATCATGTGTTTGGTCCGGTGTGTCTGTGCGTCTGTCTACAGTTAATCTCACAAACTACTGAGTCTATCAGTCTAAAATTTTTTTGTGCAAGGTTATGACTGTATGAAGAACCTCTTGTTGTTGCAGTTATTCAAAAACTTTGAACTTCATTCTCACTACTTCAACTCCCTGACGGCATTCATTTTCTAGCTCACATGACCATCGCTGCTCTCTCCTTTTCTCTTTTCGCATACTATTGGACCTTTCAGCCTAGCAGGCTATTTTTTTATCCTATTGTGTCCGTGTTCGCTCCGACCACGGGTGAAAAAATCCAGGACATGTGTTGTGTTTTCTGGGCAAGTTTATAAAACACACTGCTGACCAAGAAAGTCAACAGAACACAGAGCAGACACACAGGAGAACAACACTGTAAAAAGTGTCAGAGGCTGATGGAATCTGTCAATAAGCGGGGGTTGAAACAGGCTTAACAGCTTGATGCTTCATCACTGTAAAAAATGGAGTGTAAAAGAGCCATGGCTGTTTCATATGTCAGCGGACTAATTTACAGTCCTTTATATATAGACATTGTGTCCCCACACACGCCTGGAGATCAGCATTCAAAGTCCACTCATCTAGTTGTTTTCAAATTTCTCTATTTCAGATCCTTATTATATAAGCAGTAGTAGTAACAATAGCATAATGATAAGGTGAGGTGGTTAGAGTATAGTAATAAGTTCCACAATATAACAGATGAGTTGAAGCTCATCCTATTTGGACATTGTTTGTTTACTGACACTTTTCTATCTTTAGTTCTAACATGTTGACATCACAGTAACAGAAATAACAGAAATAATGGACAAATGCATTGTGGAGTGACTAATGTTAACTCCCTCTCTCTATCTCACAAAATTCACTTGAGTTTTTCAGACAAATGGAATGACACTTGTGATGGCGGCTTGCCTTTGGGGGAATCCCGAGGGCAAGCCGCCGAGTGCTGACAGCAAGTCAACAAGGACATGTTGAAGGACTAATGAAATGCAGCAATGGAATTGAACATCAGGGTAATGGTGGGAACACTGCCTCCTCTTTATGTCAGAGAAAAACTCCTTGATTTGCAGGTGCACAGCAGGTGGGAGGAATATGTCTTGGTGTTGAACATGCATTTCACACAGTGCATGGTTATGAATCATGTATAGTGTGAAGGGTGTATTTAACACCAAGTCAAGGTTCTCATGCTTACTATGGTCGATAAAAGCCCATTCAGATCCAGCTGCTAATGTAAAGATTGATTCTGTTTGGCGTTGGTGGGTAAAAACGCAGGGCTTTGATGCTTCAGTGTGAGTGTGTTCCCACATTTACTTCCCACTCAGCAACCACGAAGCAGGAATTCCTGTCTGTTGTCGCAGCACTCTCCATGTTACAGTTTTTATGATATGCGAGGAGCATTTCTACCAAGAGGTAGAAGAGGTTTACCTTTAATATATATGTTCCTCATTGAAACTACTGGATACAAATAGTTGCAGGCTTATGTATTTGTGTACACTTACCAGAAAAAAAGGGTAAAGCATGTAATGCTGAGAAGTTATTTTTCTGTTGGTATTTTTTTTTTAAATTCAGCCCTATGTGAGGTGCCAGGTGAAGAAAAATAAGATGAGGTAGAACTTTATTCCAAAGGAAATTCTTGTGCCAGACAAGTCTTGTTTGTTTCAAGTTTCAATATGTAGCAACAGAGTAGTTATGTAAATGTGAAGCTGCATGATTGACCTTGGCCTGTAATACTGAATGAACACTCAGCTGCCAAGCACAAACTGAGAGGCAGTAAAGATCCATCCATATGGAGGATGAAGACATCTGGTAAGAGAATGGTTTTTCTTTATTTATATTATTTTCTACATTGTAGATTAATACTGAGGACATCAAAACTATGAAGGAGCGCATATGGCATGATGTAGTAAACAAAAAAGTGTTAAACAAACCAGAATACTTTTTATATTTTATAGCCACCTTTTGCTTTGATGACAGCTTTGCACACTCTTGGCATTCTCTCAATCAGCTTCATGAGTCACCTGGGTGGTTTTCAATTTTCAACAAGAGGAGGAGAATGGCTCGAGCCAAGAAACACAAGGAATGGACTTTAGACAAGTGTAAATCTGTAATTTGGTCTGATGAGTCCAAATTTGAGATTTTTGGTGAGATTTGTTTTTTTAACAGGACAATGACCTCAAACACACCTCCAGGCTATGTAAGGGCTATTTGACTAAGAAGGAGAGTGATGGAGTGCTGTGTCAGATGACCTGGCCTCCACAATCACCCGACCTAAACCCAACTGAGATGGTTTGGGATGAGTTGGACTGCAGAGTGAAGGAAAAGCAGCCAACAAGGGTTCATCACCTCTGGGAACTCCTTCAAGACTGTTGGAAAACCATTCCATACCTCATGAAGCTGACTTGAAAGAATGCTAAGAGTGTGCAAAGCTGTCAAAGAAAAAGGTGGCAACTTTCAAGAATCTAAAATATATAACAAATTCTGGTTTGTTTAACACGTTTTTGTTTACAACACAATTCAATATGTGTTCCTTCATAGTTTTGATGTCTTCAATATTAATCTACGATGTATAAAATAATGAAAATAAAGAAAAAACATTGAATGAGAAGGTGTGTCCAAAACTTTGACTTGTACTGTATGTTTCAAGATTCAGATTCAAAGAACACATATGTATTTGTGTGCATTTAGCCATTTTTCATGTGAAATTACTTTTTAGAAAACAATTTTTAAGTTTCCCTGTAATTGATAAATTATATACAAGAGATAACATCTAGTAGTGGCAAGCAAAAAGTTGGATTATAAATGAATAAGAGGCTGACATGACATTAGTTAAAGGATATTGAGAATATGCGAATGGATGATCAAAGCTGCCATCACTCCAACATAACATTAACCTTTGTACCCTCTTTTTAATCACAGAAAAAACATCACTACTTACCCTCTCCTATTTTCTCTATTTTCAAGTAGTCTTCCATTGATCCCTGAGACGGAAAAAACGTGTCAAGACTGATATCTCAAAGGGTTATGATTATTGTTACAGTCAGTTTATGCTAACGTTTATGTAACGTTAGCTAGCAAACATATAACCTTATTTGTTTGATTCGTGAGACATTTAGCTCTTAAACGGAACACTTTAAATACTTCTGCAGATTCATGAAACATTAAAGCCATTTTTAGCCATCGTTGTCGTACATGTCTTCAAGTTAACTGTTAGCTAACAAGTGAATTAACGTTAACTTCTGCTATATCCCACAAGGTTTCCACGCTCTTAATGTAATATGGGCTGCATTGCATTCTGCTCAAAGTTCAACTGACAACGTTTTCAGCAAATGTCATGATCTAATCCATGCTAACTACAAACCTAAAACAAAAGACGAATCATATTTACCGTATTGTTGCACAGCTTGCTCTCTACACTGTATCTCTTAGTAGACTGCCGCTAGAATAATGGAGTTTTTTGAATTGGCCGCGGCGCTGCTTCGCAGCAGCGGTTAAAAGCCAGCCAATCAGATCCCTTTGCGTATTTCGAAAGCACCAATCTACAAAGAGGAAGCTGTCACATGGACTGAGCGGGAGAGGAAGCGCTTAAATATATCGTAACGTTCAAGGGGTGTCAAAATATTGGACGACCCGTCTAATGAAAGTGGAATTTCTTGTATGTATTACCGGGCCCGTTCAGTGCTGCTTTTACAGAATATATATTAGGGGGGATTATGGTACGGTGCAAGTACAGACGGTAAACTTGAAATGCTCCTCAGACTATTAAGGTGGGAGGGGCTTGTAAACAGGACGAAGCCACATATAAATATGATTTACCGAACTTTGGGTATTAAAGACAATAAAACATCAATTACGTCTCTACTTTGCAGTTTCTCATGCTCATTCTGTCGCGTCACTTTATTCTTCAAATAAAACAAAAGACACCAGACATTTTTATTGCCCTTAAATGTTTGACATCTGTTATTTCAAGTCAAATCAGAATTCCGAGGCTCTGAGGAGACATTAAAAGCATCGCAACTGTTGTTTTCCACCTGGAGTTTGCCAAGTCCTGTTTATTAATAACAAACAATATATGATGTAGTTAGAATGTAATAGGCCTATAATATGATCATATGTATAGTACCTAGTGGTATGTCCAGTTTTTAGTTCTATCACTATGCATTTTAGAGTTTAACCAGTGGGGCCTGAAAAGGTTTCCCAAGGTGGTATAATTTTCTTACAGAAGTCCATTGAATCCTTAAGTTGAAGTGAAAATATGAAAATCACAAGAATTAGGGCGCGTTCATATGGCATATATTTAGATATAGATATATAGATATAGATACATTCTTTCTATTTTATATTTATTTTTGTTTATTTTATATTGTATTTAATACTTGTGTAATTAGCTACTGTACTTTTTTTTTTCTGTGCACCACGTGAGGTTGGCAACTACAATGCAAATGAACGCATTCCATTATCAAACACTGAGTAATGTGACAATCATGTGCTGCAAATTCGTTCCATGGATGTTGCTGCAGTGAAAAGTAACAGTTGTTTCCCAGTGAGCTGCAGAGGCACTGAGCACTGCACTTCACTCTGTAGCAAGACATACGATCCAGTAAAACATTTAATTAGTGTGCAAGCTGGAGCTTGCATACTTATTACATTACTTCTTTCGAACTCAAAGCCGCTTTAGACAAGAATCAATTCCGAGCCTTACATCTACAGAAGTTGGGACAATGAATATTTCCAGTCTAAGGTAAACCAAAGGAGGTTTTACAGAAGCGCTTATATAAATGATGAAGATGTAGTTGTAAAATGGAAGAAAACATTACTTGATGTGTTCATACAGAAAGAGTTCATGCATTTTGGCTGCACTAGCATTTATCAGGTTTATTATTGCAGCTCTGAAGCATGTTAGGTATATTTATTACAGCACTGTGACTTAAGTTTTTTCAATTTGTTTTTGGTTTAACAACCTTGGTGGAGCAGGGTTACTAGATACTGGATAATCACATAATCAAATGACAACAAAAACTACATACATTTTTTTAAATTATTCTTTTTCCCCCCAAAAGCCAGCAAACAATGCCATTGTGTATAATCTCCTCTCTGTATTGCTTTCTAAAATGACAGTCTATAAAAATCTTGAAAAACACCCATATTATAAAGTTTACATAGAAAAGGAACCCACAATTATTAAGTGCCATTTTCACCATGATTAAACACATTACAAAGACAGGCACCGGGCTCTCTATCATGGATAAGCTCATTTGTTGGAATTCACTGTTTTCCGTTGCCGTTGATTGGCAGCATCTTGTAAGCGTCAGAGTCGAGGAAGGCCTTGATTTGGGGGCGTGTCGACATCTTTTCCACAAAGTTCTTGAGGCTGGGGAAGGTGTCCAGGCAGGTTGGGCTCAGGACCAAGTGGTTCAGCAGAACATCAAGCAGGCTGTAGTCTGCAAATGAAACCTGACCAAGACACAATACAGAATGACAGAATGAACAAAATAGCTATTTTTTAACATTAACAAGACTGAGATCAGTTCAGACAATGCAAAATATAATAGAAAGTGCATAAGGGTGTTATTTCTCAATTAAATTAATCTATAAAAGGTGAAAAGTAAAATCTGTAATTGGTGTTGATAACAAAAAATGACAAATAATCCTTGGGAAACTGAGTTCATCAGACTATCAGCATTCAACTTAAGGGCCTGATATACTTCAAAACGGGTGCGCACGCAGACAGCTGTGGACGAGCTCGCGGACAGCGGACGTGCACGCGGCTCTGTTAGAATTTGGCTGTCGCAAGGGGACTTGCTGCTGCTTGCAGAAGAGAGTCCCACTACCACAATGAAACACAAAGCCCTTAATGTGTCCTTAATTTTTCTTTCATCCAGGCACAGAATGCCTTAATTTTTAAGGCTTGTGTTAAATAAAGGGATCCCATTTCTAGTGAGAGTTTAATGAAGTTTGAGTGGCTTTCACAAATCTGCTTCGCAGATTCTTTCACTTTTGCCTGCATGCCTCCACGTCTCTCCCCACTGCCTGGGCAATTTGCCTCCACGAATTTGCACACATTGGATTATGTCTATTCTTCAGAGAGGAACTGTGAGTACAGGCAGACCTCCTGGAGCATGCTCAGTGGCAAGCGTACTGGAGTGTACAGTCCGTGCGGTCACAAAAATCTGTCTGCACGGCGGATCTCCACCACCTGTCCGTGCGGACATCTGCTGACATCAGTCGGTGACGAAATTTACGTCACGTGGACCCTAGCAGACCCTCATGGTCACGCAAAGTATAACAGCCCTTTTAGTCTGCTGGAAAAGTCCACCCTTGGTTCCTCTCCCACTATTAGATCTCATCAATTTGTGATGTTCAAAGCATTTCATGAGTTGTTTTGTGATAAAAAAAATTAATGAGGGCTGAATGAATGAACAGGGGCTAATACACATTTGTATATCACCACTGTTTCACATAACCTCATAAAAAGTGCAAGGGACAACACAAAATGCTAAAAAGACTATGTCAAAACCTAGTATATGGCTGGACCATGTATATATATATATTCTGTTGTTAGCATGCAATACATATGGAATGAGCTGTAGTCAATGGCCAGGGATAAAGAAAAAAAGGAAGAGGGGAATAAAAAAATGACCAGGAGAGTTACAAAAATAAGGCCACTGTGCCAGGGCTTCCTACCTGTCCAGGTCGACCCAAAAAACAGAAGCATATTAGATAACAAGGAGGCTTCATACTAAAGTATGAACAATTATACTTATCAAACAGAGGGAATTAGAAATAAAGGCCAAAAATAAAAGTCTGCCTCTAACAAAAACTTTGTATCCTCTGCAGTTGAGCTAAATAAAGACCCTGGGTACTATATGAGGAAATATGGTATGACTCCTGGTGTGGGAAAGAAGCCCATATTCTAAATAACAATACAAAAACTGTAAAATCCATTGGAATACCTTAGTTTAATGTAGATGCAACAAAATATGTAATTGGTTCTTTATGACAAGCATTTCACAAAATTTGCTACTCAAGATGTCAACAAAACTTTGTTTAAACAGCAATTTGTCAATGCCCCTGGAGGACGTAATAGGAAACTATTCACGCCCATTCATTTTGAAAGAGCAACAGCCAATGGGGAAACTCCAACACATGGTTGACCAATGGTGTAACTTCATCACTCATTCTTACTGTTCCTGCCATTGCGGTCCAGACAAAAACTTTTTTGGGCAAAAGAACAAATACATGCAATTCAAAGACAAACATACATTTTAACATTTGCAGAGGTGACATTTTACCAAACACTCGCAGTCAGTTTACCTTGTCCCCAACCAAAAAGCCAGTGTTGGTTTTGGCCATACATGCTTCAAATTTGGACAGGTGGTTTGGCAGATCTTTAATGTATGCATCTTTACCAGTGTCCTGTCAAGAGAGACAACAGTCAGTCTTACACACAAAATCTTGTATTGTTTTGTCTTCATCCAAGCCATAGGCCTACTGTATTTAATAATGTATTTCAGACACATTCCATTATTCATTCTGATGCTTAATGATTGAATGGAAAGAAATTATGGGTGCTTTAAGCAACAAGGATGTAGGGCTGTTTCTATATACTATGAGCTGTTTATGATGTTTTATGTTTGAGTACTACTTGCAAAATGAACAAAAAACCTCTGTAGTTTTGCATCCCATCAAATCCTTATGTGACTGAAGCTCTAAGGACTACTCCAATGTTTTGGGCAAAATGCACATTTTCTGACTTACCCAGACCAAGACAAGATGTTCAGTACCATTTTCATCTCTGTACATCAAATGGTTCGGTACCGATGGGTAGCATTTCGTGTTAGCTTAGCATAAAGACTTAAAGTCTACAGGAGTCATTAGCCTAGCTCCGTCAGAGTGAAAAAATAAACCTTAAAGCAACTCTGAAGCTGTCTTATTACCATTCAAAGTAGGGGAGACATCAGCCAGTGTCTATTCCATCCCCGCCTCCACAGTGTCAAAAGTCAACTTGACAAGCGAGTGAGTGTTGAGCAGTTGCGAGCAAGCAACTGCTCAACTGCTTTTAGTAGTTGTGAGGGCGTAGGTAGGGTCGAGCGAGCACTCATCACATCCCCGTGCTTGCAAGAAACGCATTTGTGCGAGGATGCTTTTCCGCTCGTGGATACTATTCTGTGCGTTCGCATCATGTACACGTGCATGGTTTTTATGTTCAAGATTTGAAAGCAATTACACCCCATAGGTTAGTTTGCCCAAAACACTGGAATATACGTTTAAGCTACAAGAACACTGGGCTGTTCCTCAGTATATGATGAGTAGTTTAGGATGTTTTGCATTTTAAGTAAAACTTGCAAAATGAATAAAAAGCCTCTGTAGTTTTGCATCCACTCAAAAGTTTATGTGATTGAAGCATTACTCGACAGTTAATATATCTCATTTGTGGGCACCTCTCCATGCCATGCTAACTAAAGCATAATAAACATTTCAAAGGAACAGGATATTTGTAGTGAGAGTGCACAGTGCTAAAATTCTTTTAGGCAATTCAAACTTACATATTCTTGGTAAATAAGTTTGATGTATTTGAGACGTAGGTCCTCAACACCATCGTTCATCGCATCAATGAGGCTGGCCTCTTTGTCGTCCTTCCCATAAGCTCCTACATGGGAAGACAGTTAAGCAGCACAAGAAGTGCAGCTCCTTTACTTTGTGAGAAATTAACAAGAGATCATCAAAACTAAAGTTAAAGTTGAACACTTAAAGGAATACTCCAACATTTTGAGCAATATCCCCTTTTGTCGACTTGAGTGAGACAAAATGTTCGATACCATTTTCACCAGTGACGGCTGGTGCTAAAAAAATTTGGGGGGGTCACACTGACGGGCGGGGATTACAACACAACAATAAACTACTTGAACATAAATTTTGCAATAGAGAGCATTGCTAACTTCACCTCCAGCTAGCCAACTGTGTTTGGCATAACACAGATGGGAGAAGCCTCTAGTGTAACTCCGTCCACGGTCACTTGCCTGCTGCTGGATTTTTAAGTCAGGTTGCATGAAACCAGTGCAGACCGCTACCTAGGTTAAAATGAGAGTATATCCGTTGCGTGAGATGTGCAAGTAAAAAACATGCCTTATACGCTTGTGGTATAAAC
Organism: Holocentrus rufus; assembly: GCA_900302615.1. Taxonomy (NCBI): domain Eukaryota; kingdom Metazoa; phylum Chordata; class Actinopteri; order Holocentriformes; family Holocentridae; genus Holocentrus; species Holocentrus rufus. The sequence continues at coordinate 18,494 of OMLF01056335.1, read as the reverse complement.
ACGGGTTTGTGCTTTTCAAGCTATAAATGTACATCAGTGGTTTGAGGTAATGAAACAGAGGCTGGTGCTACTAATACTATTTGAGGAATTTATACATGCTGCAGTTGCTGTGGTTGACATCTCAATTCATCTCATACGCACACCATGCCAAAATAGTGCATGGTGTCCCTATAACATACCTGCC
>OMLF01056334.1:26534-39130 GCA_900302615.1 Holocentrus rufus | reverse complement strand
TGTGTTTGTGTGCGTGTGTGCGTGTGTATGTGTGTCGTATGTGCATGTGTGTGTATGTGTATGTATGTATGTGTGTGTGTGTGTGTGTGTGTGTGTGTGTGTGTGTGTGTGTGTGTGTGCATAAAGTCATTGCAGAGGAAGCATGTGGAACCTATTCTGCCAATTCCCCAATGAGACTTCGAGTGTAGCCTTGACTGCCTGGGAAAGTCTATAAAAGGGGCCTGTGTGTGTTTGTCTGCACTCTGTCTCTCTCTCCTTTTCTCTCTCACTTTCTCTCTCTCTCTCTCACACACACACACACAGACATACACATTTTCTCTTTCTCCTCTGCGCCCGTGTGTGTATTAATTGTACGCCTTTCCAGTTGGAGTGGCACCACTGAAACACTGCTGACGGGCCAGCACTTCTAATAATACCGTCATTACTGAGTTATAAGAGGCATTTCTGGCAACTCGGTTGCTCTGTAGGACTGGTTGTCTCAAGCAATCAGCTAATCAGAGTTGACTGTATTGAGATAAGACAATGACCTTCAGTCCTTAAGTTTTAAATGCCACCCAGGATGTGGTTTTGTGAAGACATAGCAGAAAAACAAAAGATAGAAATACAAATAAAGCAGACCTTTCTCCTGGCACTGCCACAGCACTAAAATAACACAAATGAAGTCGTGATAAAGAACTGGGCCTACAGCGTTTCAGACTCAAATACTTAAATATGCCAGACAAGACAAGATAGCTTTGAGCCCAAAACCTGACTTTCTCAAGACTGAAGAAGACCAAGACCAAAAATGAGCTCCATTGCTATGAAAATTTTAAATGAAATGTGAAAATTTTTTGCACATGCAGTCAATAGCAAAAAAGTACTGGGTAATTTTTTTGAGGTTTTCTGGTGAAATTTGCAAGTCTGATCAAAGCACAAATATAATGGAAACAGGCTGTCAGCCAACTTCACCAAATATTTGTGTTGTAAAGAGCATGTTATACTTCAGAAATATCCTAATGATACTCACTGATCCTGCACAATGATTTGAGAGACTACCTACGAAGAGTGGCAGAACAACTGCCATATTGCACTTTTTCTTGCCATGGCAGTGTTTGAATCTCCTTTTTTCATGCAAAAAAATTAATGCAAAATTTACAAGCAGCACCCTTTGCATCAACACTGGGCAACATCAGTTCTCTCAGATCGTGGTTAGTCTAAAGAGCTCATGCAGTGTGATCAGTTTGGCTGCACCTGCTATCAGTGCTACCAGAAATGCATCATCACCAACAAGTCAGGCAACCAAGTGAGAGGTTAATTAACAAAATCATACGTTAATTATCAATGATCATGACATTTGTGGATAACAAGCAGATATGGTTGAGCAGAACCATGAAATTGCTAATATTTTAGTGGTATTAAAAGTACATGTGACAGCTCTAAAGGGCCTACAGGAGCTCATAAACAATGAGCCAGGTTTGTCCTTGATGTAACCACATGATACTCATACGTTTAAGCACCATGGACAGCTCTCTTCTCAAGTGGGGTCTTTGGTCAAACAAATTCTAAATAAATAGATCACATGTAAGAGATTCATGAACAGACTGATATTTTATTCCTGAGAACAAAGTTGGCTGTTGTGGTATTGCAGTAAGAACTTCGCTGTATGTTAGTTTGCTTATGCACCCTGATGCTTTTATGTCTTGTCCCAAAATCAGCCAGTTTTCCAAATTCTGCAAAATACTGGAACAAGTCAACATCAAGAAAACAAAAAGAAATCTAACAGAGTGAAGTTGGTGATCCATCAACATCACCCTTTGATATCTTATCTTCATTAATAAACTGAGATGCCCTAAATACAGCTCTAAATGTATTGCATTCATATTTGAGTTGTAGGATGGATTGTATCTTAAGGGCATTTTCTCTGTGAAATACATGAATGCCTTGAATGAATGACTTACTGACTTAATGCCTTGGCCTCGAGCTAGTTTGTTATTCCCCAGGTTATATAGCTGGAACGAAACCAGCCAAGAAGAACCCCATCGCTCATGTGACTTCACATTCCTGCTCTCTGCAACATTTAATGTTTGTCTCTACTATCAGATGCCCAGAAGCTAATCTGTGTAGAGCAAAATTGATACTTTATTCCATTGCTTCTCAGTTCCCCTGAAACAAAAGACAAGCATCTAATGAGCAGACGGACTCAGCGAACTGTCTGCTGGTCAGAGCCACCTACAGTCACCTGGGTTTGAAGCGAATCAGAGAAAACACTGAGCAGTCTCCGTCGCAGCCCCCATGGCACCATACTGAATATCTTATTTCTGGCGCTGGTCATGATGTTTACTGTCAGGACATGTTGTCTCTGAGCTCACACTTGTGGTTTCCTCCTTTCTCAGATCCAGAATGCAGATGACGTGTTAATCTCGCCGCTGGAGCGGTTTCGTAAGGAGCAGATCGGAGCTGTGAAGGTATAGTTGTGTTTTTAGTGTCGAAGAGGTACTGGAAAAGAAAGCTGTTATTTATACGCTCAAAAGAGGAACAGTGTATTTATCAGTGTCTAAGAAGAGATTGTGGTCCCCTCACTGTTTTTAATGAATACAGTCTTCAGGCTAGCTCACCTGCCTTAGTGAATTAGGTTTGTAGGAGTGATTATTAACATAAAGCAACTGAGCAGGACTTTTTCACAGAATTCTGCAAAACAACCAGAAGTGATTTTAACTAGCCCCCTATGTGAAATAAATTTGTTAAAAACAATGAGCAAGAATGATCCAAGCTCCCTGAAGAATTCTTTGACCGTAGGTGGTGATGAGGCAGACCGTCCCGTACTGGTCTCTCTCTCCTGCTCAGTGGTCAGAGAATCCGATTTGTCGGTCAAACACGATGGATCACAGTCCAGTGTCAGAAACAAGGTCATGGGAACGGACGCTGTGGGGAGGAGAGAGAGAGAGAGAGAGCGCGACATAGAGCGAGCGAGAGAGATAGTTCAAGTCAGTGAGACTGTATAAACACAAAGTCAGTCTGGTGTCTGGTTTCAGCAGCTGTCTCAAGTCTCTGCTCCATCTGTCTGTCTCTCTCTTCTCTCTCTCAGACAGACAGAGAGACAGAAGTGTCATGCGGCTGGCACAGGCCCATTTTGTGTTCATGATTTCGACAAGCTGATCCTGAATGTGTAAACGCCTGTGATTTTTTTTTGGTGATAACGGGAGCGCCCCCATCAGCCTGCAGAATGTAGCAGGGGTGTGTGAGGAGCGCATCCACAAACCAACGCTGCTTTCCCATAGAAAGAGCGAGAGTTAGTGGACGTTTGGAGTTAAGAACCGCAGCTGTTCTGGAAAACAGTTCCTCATATGCACATGCTTTCCTCTATCTTTTGGCAGTGTTTCTTCTTTTAGATTACTTAATGGTCCCATTGTGCTTTCATCTGAGTATCCTGGTCCCCAAAGCTGAAATTCTAGTTTATCCCAGAATTTGTTTTATCTTACATCATTTGCAAAAGATGCAGCGACATCACTGCAGATGCTACCGGTTTGTCTCAATACTAGTTATGATAAAAAAGGGTCTAATTTACACCTGATTTTCAACAAACTCAAAAATGATGAGTCAACATTTCAAACATCAAAAGAGACCAGTGGAAAAAAGCCTTTTAAGCTCATAATTGCTTATGAAATGGAAAAAGTGACATCCAGACAAAGTGTTATCCATGTCCTGTTTGCCAGTCCAAAGTCAAGGCTGAAAACCAGATCAGATCAGGCTAGCCAAACTGATGACTTTAAAAAAAAAAAAAATTAACTCAGTTCCCGTAAGCTCGATTTAGTAAATTCTAATGTCCTCTTCTGATCTGTTCCTCCCTCAGGAGGGAAAGAAGCAGTTTGACAAGGAGACGGAAAAGTACTACTCTGTTTTGGAAAAGCACCTTAACCTGTCTTCCAAAAAGAAAGAGTCACAGTTACAGGAGGTAAGCCACGATTCCCAAGAACTGACACCAAGTTCTGAACGCGTGTGTCGGGCAACGTGGCGTAATTTGTGTTGTGTCTGTTTATTGCTGCAGGCAGATTCACAGATGAATAAGGACAGGCAGGTGTTTTACGACGCCTCGCTGCAGTATGTCTTCAAGATTCAGGAAGTGCAGGAGAGAAAGAAGTTTGAGTTTGTGGAGCCGGTGAGTAACATAAACACACACACACACACACACGTAAACATTTTGATAGTAAATCCAAAAGACCACTAATTTAAACACAGGTCATGCAAATGTCTTTCTCTAATAATGTTATGGAAGAGCAGAACTTTTCACACTGCACTGTGTGTAAAATGGTGCTGCAAATGTATTCTAGTTATTATTAGAAGGTCTTTCACGTGTATTTTCATGCTTGGTCACACATCAGACATTTGTAATGCCTCAGATGTTGTAAGGTATACATTTGCTCCTTGAGTTCTCCTTTTATTCCTTAATTTTTGTTTCCCAGTATTTCTAGGCCTTCACAGCACTGTATGCAGTTTTTCATCTCAGGCCTGTATGATGTGACAAATATGATAGAACTGTCATTTTTATGATGCATGGGAACAGCTAATCAAATTGTAAAATTGCAGCAAAGGCATTAACTGTGCGCATATAAACTCAATTACTGACAGATCGCAAAGGCCGACTCTCACACACACACATTACACACTCTGTTTGGCCAATGATAAACATGTTTAAATGATGGATATCAGTCATGCCCGCTTCCTGTTACTACATTGGCACTTCCTCTGCAGAGATTTTTTTTCTGCCTGAGAGTGAGAGAGACTCTTTGTTGTTGAGTAAACAAGGGCAGCCAACGCAGCTACCAGCAAACCAAACTACAGGCAGGGTTAAGAGTGTTTCTCACATTAGAAGTTTATTTCTGCTGCGTGATTCAGCAGATGACTAATAGTAATTCCTTTGTAATCCTGTCATTATATTTCCCCCTCTTCACGCCCAGTCCCTCAAGTTACACTTCTGCTGCGGTCTCTGTCCTTCTTTTCAGTTATTAGCCTTTCTGCAGGGATTGTTTACTTTCTACCATGAGGGCTATGAACTGGCCAGCGAGTTTGAACCCTACAAGCAGCAGCTTCAGTTCAACCTACAGAATGTAAGTGTGCATGTTTACTACAGTCCACTGGAGACCTGGGCCGAATCTCATTTGCAAATAACACAATAACAACAGCCTTAATTTTACAGCCTTAAATAAAAAATAAAAACATGTGCACCAGTTCCAATGTGAACTCTGCAGTTGTTTATTTATTGTAATGAAAACATGACATTTTCTGGCACATTCTGCATTGTGACCACAAGGTTAAGGACCTCAAACCTTTTTTTTTATAAACACAGACACACTCAGAATCCATGAATTCTGTGAGCCACGAGAGATGAATGTTCTCCATCGTGTAACTGTAATAAACCAGGGCTTGGTTTACTGTCATCACAAACACATGCAAAGACATCACTACCTGCAATAAATTTTGTTATAACACTTGTCTATATACAGACAGTAAGGCACTGGTCAATAAAAATACAAGGAGAATAACTCAGCTTGTCCAAAATACTTTCTAATTGTTGCAATGACTCCCTCATAGATTTGATCGCTTATGCAAATATTTATATGAGATTTCTTTGTAGTAGTTGTTGAAGCTTCATACAGACAAACCATGAAGTCCGTGTGTGTGTGTCTGTTGTTTAGACACGTAATAACTTTGAAAGTACCCGTGCGGAGGTTGAGAAGCTGATGAAGAGGATTCGCTCTGCAGAAGCCGACATCAGAGCTCCTGGTTGCTTTACTATGGAGGGATATCTGTATATACAGGAGAAACGTGAGATACAAAAAAATACACACGCACACTCTCTCTCTTTCTGTCTACCTCCCTCTGTTTCTTTGTCCGGCTCACTCTCACTTACTTGTAGTGCTTTTAAACATGAAAAGGAAGCCATATCTACACAGCAAGACATTCTTTCTCTTGCTAAATACACACTCTCATACCCAGAAACAAATAAATACAGGTATTAACTTTGCAGAAGATTCTCTGAGCTTGCAAAACTCCTCTTCAGTCACTTTGCACCTAAACTCTTCTGCTCTGTAATGTGTTGCAGGTGCACTGGGTTCTGCGTGGACCAGATACTACTGTACATATGAGAAAAGCTCTAAAATGTTTACCATGAGCAACACAGAGAGCAGACCAGCCAGCAGACAGGTGAGTCCGGGCTGCAGAAACTGACAGCTCTTATTGTCAGAAAGGACTGAGCACCGATGTTTGTTTGCTGCATGATGAAAAGGTCTCCTGTGCAAAAACACCTAGCCTGGCAACCTGATAACTTTGAGAATCCTCACAGTACTTTATTTCAACTCCACACGTTCAACAAATGCTGAATAGATGTTTGAATAAAGATTTCTCGATGTGAGCAGAACGGCGTGGTGAACGGCGCGCCCGAGATGTTCAGGCTGCGCTCGTGTGTCAGAAGGAAGACGGACTCCATAGACAAACGCTTCTGCTTCGACATCGAGGTGGTGGAGAGGTGAGGCTGAAAGGAGAAACGGGAGGTTGCGTGTCCATAGCACCCGAAAGTCATTTTGAATAAATAAATAAATAAATCGATAGGTGGATGAATGGAATGAACGGAGGTAAAAATGATCCCTCCCCTCTGCAGACACGGCGTCATCACCCTGCAGGCTCTCTCCGATTCCAACAGGCGCCTGTGGATGGAGGCGATGGATGGGAAAGAACCTGTAAGAACATAGCTCACATTAAATTACAAACAATAACACAATTTCATCAGGAAGGCATGTAAGCTGCACAAAAAAATGTCTAGACTGTGATAATCAAGTGTCTTAAATTCGTAGTTGTTGTATTGTGATTCTGGGTTAATCACAATAATTTTTATGCATTTTTAAGCTCTACCTAAGTTTTACTAGCTAGCTAGGATAACCAGCCCACATCTGTTTTATTAAATACAAACAACTTTGCATTATCTTAAATACAAAAAATGTAATGTATATCACTTACTTTACTTTATCCTCCCTTTTTCAGATCTACACTCTGCCCTCTTTGCTCAGCAAAAAGGAGGAGAGTAAGTATCCTGATTTATTGACTGATAGATGAACTTGTGTTTATTCAGCAGAATTCCTCTCTTTGAAGTCTCTTGATATTGCCTCCACTGTGATGATGCTAGAAATGTGTGCGTGTCTGTTTTCCAGCGTTTCTCAATGACGCAGGCTTCCACTTTGTCAAGCAGTGTATTGAACTGGTGGAAATGAGAGGTAATTGTCATTTTTATTGTGCAATTGTGATTCTGAGAAAATTGCATTTTCAGTTTTTTACATGTTACAGAGCTGACTGATCAAGCATGCTGTCATATTTCGTGCATGTGCATGTAGGCATTAACACGCTGGGACTGTACAGGACTGGAGGAGTCAACTCCAAAGTGCAGCGGCTGATGTCTACTGTGTTTGGTGAGGAGCGCACACCGCTGACCCTCAGTGTGATTTTATTTCCAGCGTGGGGGAAAGTTTTCTCCAGTGTAATCTTGCATCACTTAATTCAAAACTCATCGGTCATTACCAGTCATTACAGTTAAACCATTTGACATTTCCCTGTAGGCGCCACAGCTCCTCCTGACGTGCACCTGGATCCAGACACCTGGGATAATAAGACCATCACCAGCGGCCTAAAGAATTATCTCAGGTGTCACACCGTGTACAGGCATTGTCAAATAAATTTGCTCATGAATTATGAAGGCGCTTACAATTTCTGATGTGTGCAGGTGTCTAGCAGAACCTCTGATGACCTACAGGCTGCATAAAGATTTCATCAGGGCTGCCAGTAAGATCACTCCTTCCCTCTTTCAAATCATGAAGCCCTCCTGAACTGAGCTGAATAAACAACCACAGATTTTATAGATGTTATTCTGTCAAATATTACCATTTATTCATGCAGTTGCAAGCTGTAGTCTTCCAACTTTCCAACTGTTTGGATATCCTGCCTTTTACTGTGTCTGTTATGGCAACAGAAAAGATAAATTACGCCACGTCAGCCTTTCCCCGTTGAATCATGTCTCCCTCTTCTCTGCTTCACAGAGTCTGATGACCAGAAGTATCGCGTGCGAGCGATTCACGCCCTGGTTCACAAGCTACCAGACAAAAACAGAGAAATGTTGGACCTCTTAACCAATCACCTTCTTACGTATGTACCTACTATCCATTACTGTGCTTGTATTTACCAACACACAGAAGGCCCAATTTTGGATGAAGATTTGAGTGAGATCGTCCTATTTCCTCTGTCCTATTTTCCCACTGACTCTATAGTGGAACAACACCAGAGAAAATGCAACAAAAATGTTTCCCTCTATAACACCTGGAGGGTTATTCATTTTTTCTTAGACACTTAAGGAACGACCTCACTGTTATTCATAAATGAAAACACATAATTTACACTATGCATCTGTATGCAAATCAAGTCTGCCTCATATCATAAAATAAAATAATTACAAAAATTGTCCACTTATACTATATTCATACCAGATCTAGGCAACAGGCAAAGTTTGAAAATCTTATATTGTCAGGCTGAAATATGTCATCAGCTATTGAACAAGAAGCTTGTAAATACTTTTTACAAACTAGAATTTGTATATTATGTGAAATTTATACCTTTCAGTAAGCTTTTAGACCATCCTCTCCGTTTGTGTTTCATATTTTATGCCAAATGCTGTGTGTTTGTGTGCAGTGTCTCCACTCACGATGACCAAAACCTGATGACCGTGTCCAACCTGGGAATGATCTTCGGTCCCACGCTGATGAGGTCACAGGAAGAGACGGTGGCAGCCATGATGAACATCAAGTTCCAGAACATTGTGGTGGAGATTATCATTGAAAACCACCATAAGGTAGATCCTCACACATACACACACACACACACACACGTACATACATACATACACACCTTACTGAGGTTTATTTATTTTTTAGGATCTCTAAGCATAGTCGTAAAATCAAGACATGAAACAATACAATTCCATTGCACCTGATAATTTCCATACAGTACATGACATCACAAGACATAAGGTATGCTTGTCTGTCTGGTCCGGTCAGATCTTTGGTGAAGCCCCGGACCTGTCAGTCCCGCTGCCCCAGGCTCCGTCCTCTCGATCTGCTCCTCGGAGGAACAGAGCCATCTGTCTGTCATCTGGAAAGAGGAAGCCCCGCCTCTACCCTCCTGCTCTCTGCCTGGCAGACAATGACAGTGAGTCTTACTGCAACTTAGAGCTGATTTACCCGTGAATACCAGACCTCATTAACTGAACTTGAAAAGAAATCCGTCCAATCCATCACTGTCCTCCCATTAGAACATTTTCCACGACAGTTACTGTTCCTCTAGATTTTTTTTTCCAGGCCAGAGAAAGACCCAGACTAAACTAAACTGATGTGACTTGAGGCTTTTCGTCCTGGCAGAGTAAACACTGGTCAGATGACAGAAGGAGGGAAAAACAAATACTAGCAGTAAATGTTTAAACAAATATTTTTTCTGTGTCAGAAAATGCCGACTAAACTTATTTGTTGATCAGAGTGTATTCAGTAGACTGTTCACATTGTGCAATGTGTGGAATGTGCCTTTACACATATTGCCATATTCTCTCATCCTGTTCCTCCAACCCACTTTTTTAAAACACGTACTAAATCACTATAACATTATTAAAAATAGCTTTTGGTGATGCGCTTTGCAATTTTTAGGCCTATTTTGTTTTTTGGTGGTGTATTCTTTCTATTTCTGCACATAAATGTGCAGAAAAGTGTAGATAATGTGACTTCAACACAAACCAAAATATCTTTTCATGTCAGGATCCCTATTGCAAAATCATTTGACATGAAACAGTTTGGAAACCCCTGATCAGTGGGGTCAAGGGCTTCTTTGCAGACTCGCCATTTTGCATTGATGTGCATAAGTTAAACAGAAACCCACAGCAGAAGAAGAAGAGGAGAGACACCACTTTCTCCACTGAAAGAAGCCTCAATAGACCATAAAGCAATTCAGCCACAAGGCATGCTGCATTTAGAGGAAGGGGTATGATCATAGACATGTATAACCCACAGCCGATTGCTATATAATCATGCATTTATTTCTATGCCCTTACACACGCTTTTCAATTGAAGGCAGCAAGTTGACGCCCCTGCTCTTTGCAGAAACACATTCTAGAAAATGAAATGAAAAGAAGTGGACAAGGCTGAGGGTTAAAAAGTGAATTATTTCATCATAAAATAACTCCTCCTATGCAGTTAAACTAATGATAACAGTGCAAACAGTGTAAAAGTATCCCAGGGTTGATTTTTCCTTTAAGACCCAGCTTAGGAATTTCTGATAGAACGCCCTACAAAAAATATTGGTTTCGCATACCACATTTTTTTCCTTCCATCTTACTCTTGAGTGCGTTTGGCCATTTGACGCGGTGGCCTTTTCCCTGGAGACTTGTGTGCGTGGTGATACGTGATTTATGATGATGATGAGCTTTGGATTCGGGCCTCTGCTCCACGGAGTCAAAATACAGGAAGCGCATTCCTTCATCACCGTATCTTCAGCAGACATGCAGAAGTGCAATGAGCACTTTGAGTTTGCCCACAGATGAATAGTTTCCTGCTCAGAAATGTTGTGGCTGGGTGACTTTGCAGTCTCTGGTGTGTGTCAACATCTCAATGTCACACAAACAAGGAAATCTAGTCCACTGCTGCTTTTTGCTCACTGGTAAGTTATAAAGACTGTCGTATTCTGTTGCAGTCACTAGAGAGCAATTACTGAAATAATCCATTCTCCATAATCGTCCTTCTCTCTTTATCATCCAACTGTTATGAAGCCACTTTTAGTCATTATGTGTGAAACTAGTTAATAAACCCCCAATGATCGTCACTGCCTATAAATATGACTATACAAGTTTTGTTTTGTAGTGCATATGTGAAGAAATTAAATATTCACACCTTTGGCTCCCAGTGAAGTATGTATTTTCTGGCACTAATAAGGGCTTTTTATTATTATTATTTAAGACCATAGCTGTCTTTCAAATTGATGTTTCAGAATTGCAAACACACAGGCCAGATGTTTAAAAAATCAGGGGAAAGGACAATTCAGCTGCAAGAGTTTTGTTTTTGAATCTCACTGACTTTGACATTTCCAGAGAATTGTTTTGTCCAAATGAAAAATGATTCATACAGTGGAATTAGTCTTCGATGAAATTCCACGTATTCCGACGACAACAACAAAGCGTTACTTGAGCAGCAGTGGTACAGACAGTGCAGTCTCCCAAGGAGCATTACACAACCTAGCTGTGTTTCAAAACAGTGCTTTCACATCCAAATGATTTTGACATGAGTTTTGAAATTTAGAAACCTAATGAATGAACCCCAATGTATGACCATGGTGTGGGTTCTCAGTTGGACAAGGCTTGTACAATGGCAGAAGAAACACACTGGAGCCACACTGGTTCAAATATGAACCAATGTGGCTCTTTTTGTTGGGTAATACTGCTATTGGAGCAGTGGGGTCTGGGTTGGGTAATATTGCTGTTGGTAATACTGCTGTAGCAGTGGGATTTGGATAAGTCCACTCACCTTTTTAGTATTTTATTTATTTATATAGTTGGAAAGCAGAGAAGAACCCAGACGGGAAAGACACAGGAGATAAATCTCTAGTGGGATTTGATCCCAGACAAACAGAAGCACACCTGTGTCTCCAGAAGCTGCGGACTTAAAGCTGAAATCTCTGATTTTTTTTCTGTATATATCCATCTGTATGGAGGGGCAAGGTAAAAGTCTAAAACAGACACACCTGCCATGGCTGGAGATCCTCTCCATACTCTGCTGTTGAGAAATGTTCAAACTATAAATCAGCTTGTCACATCTGTCCTGTCTGACTTTCCCAATAAAGTCTTTTCAAAGCAGAGCTGTTCCACTATAAATAAATCAACCACAGACACATCAGCTAGCACTATGCAGAAAATAATCTTTGGACAACCTGAGTGCCAGTTACTGTGAACCTACTGTCACATCAACTTACTCACATCACACTATGCTAGTTTATTTTCAAATTAAATCACTTCAGTAAAAACATTACCTGGTTGGACAATATTTTCACTCTGCTAGACACGAGATGTTCCCCCATCTTTTTTTGTGATCAAATTTATTTGAACCAAAGAAATGTAGACATGCATTCAGCAATACAGCAGCAAATAAAAAATAATAAAACAAGATACTATATGATAAGGATTGGTCAATAAAGTGCAACAATAATATGACAGACCGGCAAAAAGAAACATATACAGTATAAAATTATTCTAAGTCACTATGATAATGCTAATAAATAAGATGTCCCCCCCATCTTAGTACAGAAGGTTACAGATTTCAGTTTGAATCACTCAGAAGTCTCTGAGTTTGTGTTCACAGTCTCACCTGTGTGCCACCCGTTCTTCTCTTGCTCCCACCAGGCGACACATTCAGCAGCAGCCCGAGCACGACTCCGATGGGCAGTCAGGAGTCTCTCTCCTCACACTCCTCTGAGAAAAACGGACTGTCCAAGACCTCACCCCCTCTTTCTCCAGCTGCCGTCCCCACCTCCTCCTCCCCCACCTCCTC
>OMLF01056334.1:14112-26514 GCA_900302615.1 Holocentrus rufus | reverse complement strand
CCGACGTCTCCTCCCGAGTCTTCCTCCTGCTCCCCGTCCCACCACACATCCAACGGCAAAGATCAGAAGAGCCAGGCGGACAGCGCTGCCACCCCTCAGCTCACACCTTCCCCTTCCCCTTCCCCTTCCCGGACCTCCTCCCAGCACACCCCGACCCAGCAGCCCTCCTCGGTCCGCTCCTCCGTCTCCTCTTTACGCTCAGTGACGGATTTGGCCAAAGCGAACTCAGCCGCCGCCTCCGTGTCGCCCGCGAAGGAGCCCAGGACGCCCTCCAGAGCCTCCATGTCCTCCGTCTTCGCGTCAGTGGAGCGCGCCTCCTCGCTCAGGGAGGGCCGGCCTGTGCAGAGGGCGGCGTCCACCTGCTCCCTGAAGAGCGCTCACTCGGCGGACCAGAGAGTCGCGTCCTGCAGCTCCTCCACCGTCACGGAGGCCCGAGCCACAGACAATGCCTCACCTTCTGCACAGCGCAGGACTGCCTACGGGACTGCCTCTTCCTCCTCTTCCTCCTCCTCCTCTCTGTTCCCCTACCGGCTTTCCACATCCTCCTCCCTCACCTCCCTCCACATCTCAGAAGGTGCGTACCCTTATTACGTTTTGATGAAGTGCGGTTGACAATGTAATGAGGTAAAGTTTCAGTCGCGCCTTCTTACTTCTGATTCTGATTGCCTGCTCCAGATTACAAGAGCTGTCACGGTTCGGTGCAGAGTCTGATGTCACTGGACCCCCATGATGCAACGCTCAGACACAAAGCTTCGCATATCCGCAGTGGCTCCGACGTGACGGCGAAAAACCCTGCAGCCGTGGCCAGCAATGGCTACCAGAGGCCTGGATCGACGTACGTGTTCAGGTTTTGGTTTTGGGGTTGTCTTGTTTTTGGTTTAGTTTGGGGGTTTTAGGTTTAGATTTGGGCTTGGCTTAGGTTGAGGATGAGGTTCAGATTTTGTTGAAACTTGGAGGGACGATGCATCTTTGTACTTCCAGCATTTGAAAATATCATATGTGATACCTGTTGGAGATGTTACAATTAAAACTCTGAATTTTGAACTTTGAAAGGCCCTGACTGCTACACCTCCGGTCCAATTTTGACGGAACTCGGAGAGGTGGTTTATTGTGGCAGTGGACTGGCATTTACAGGGATTACTGATTGCCAATTAGTGACTGATCACTGATTGGCCTGATAGAGGTGCTATAGTTAAAGGTCAAAATTTTAAACCTTGAAATTCCTACGCCGCAAGTCTGATTGACACAAAACAAATCCAACTATTCTTCTGGCGTAATAGCAAGGCTGTAATTAAAGGTCATGATTTTTAACTGAAATGTGACATCTCAGACATCACTGGTCCAGAGGGATGATGATGCACCTTGTTACCGATTGGCCCCAGCAGTGTCTGCAGTATTTATGAGGGGGATGTTTACTTTTTTAACCTGTGTGTGTGTGTGTATATGTGTGTGTGTGTGTCAGACTCTCCTCCAGAGCACCACAGCGTGAAAGTTCAGTCTTCTCTTCAGCACTTGATGTTTGTCCCAGAGGAAGGTATGTTCGTTTCAAAGAAGGAAAACAGTGACCTCTGTCCCCTTTCTGCACTGTGGCACGACCCTGCCAGTTGTGCAAATAAGCAGACATAAATACTTCACTTTTCATTTGACACAAGTCATAAAAGACTCAAATGAAGCAGCAGCACTGCAGAACACGCTGATAGATGGACTCTTACTTCACTTGATCTTAATCTGTTAACAGCCGCTCTTGTTTCTCTCTCAGGGATGCAAAGGCTCTTTACTCCTGTGAGGCCGAGCACAGCCATGAGCTCAGTTTTCCCCAGGGGGCGCTGTTCTCAAATGGTGAGGAACCCTTCCCCAAAACACACAAACACACTCTGGAGTTTGTGAGAATTTGTCTTACCCTGTTATTAAACTTAATAAGGCAATTTCTGTCTTTTTTTTCTGCAGTTCACCCATCGGTGGAGCCAGGTTGGCTTCAGGCAACATACAAGGGCAAAACCGGCCTCATACCTGAAAACTATATTACCTATATCTAACAAACCAAAGTGCCGTAACACACAGATCTAAGTTTATAACACACAGATCTAAGTTTATAACATACAGACCTAATGATCTAGATTCTAGGGATCTGCAGCACATACAGTAATATTATGTGCTGCTGGTCAAAAATATAATATATTTATCATGTAACTGTGACTGTTAATAGTGAACAATATGTACTGTATGTCTGACTACTATGGCTGGATATAAGTGAACAAAGATATTATGTATATCTGACTACTATACCTGAAATGTTATGTCTGATTAACCAGCTTGTAGTAGACGAGACATTATGCCTAACTGTATCTCTGGCACCTGACTTTTCCTCCACTCAAACATGTTGGTTCTGCTCAGTCCCTGTTGTCTGCTGGAACAGTGTTGTCTGTTCACTTTGACATGTTTCCGGTGGTCTGCTGTGGTTCTGATAACTAACTTTAATGTCATTCTGTAGAGAATGGTTCCTTTGGTTTGCACCTGCAATGGTTTCTTCACAGCAGGCTACAAGGAAACAATACTTTTATCAATTGTGGTAATTTATGCATTTTTAAAAGTTAAATTTGTAGTTGCGTGCTCAGAGAGTGTTGAGACTCCTGTCTCTGGAGCAAAGTGTATCCCTGCTGGCCGAGGATGGAATCCCACCATAACTCTGTCTCTCTCTCTCCTGTCTCTCTCAGCCCTCCTGCTGTCTAAATAAAGGAAAAATACTTTCCTTAATAAAAGAGGAAACAGCGATTTTGTGTGTGTAGAATCAGTATATGTTTGACATTTAGCAAAGATGGAAATTTTCATGCATCTTGCCTTTTTTGAGGGGGGGTTATTAAATGGTTTGTATTTGTGATGCGAAATAGCTTTGTTTAGAGAAATAAGTTGGCATCCAATTTGAATTTCTCTTCCCTCCATGCCAGATACTAGTGCCCTTGAGCAAGGCTCTAACTCCACCTACACAATGGACCTGCTCAGTGGATAATGGTTCAAAGCTGATGGTGCTGGGTAGGACATGTGCTGCACCCCCAAGCTATAAAAATGACTGTGTGAAGAGAATATGTCGACTCGTCTGGCTGAATAATTAATTAAAAACCAGCCCAGGCCAGAACTGAATTTCTCATTAGTTTGGATGTAGTTAAATGTCGATGCCAGGGTACCAAGACACCCTAAAGGAATATATTAGTACTTTTTTGGGTCATTTATGTAATTGCACTCAAATTTTACATGCTAGGCCAACCATTTCCCACTGCACTGTGTTGCTTTGGTGGAAGTCCTTTAAAGATTTGCTGATGGGCTGCAGATTCAGTGGTTAGAGAATTTGTTCCACAACTGAGATCACAAGTCTCATTCCCACAATCGTCGAAGTGTCTCCAAACACCTCACCGACTCCACACCTCCACTGCACGTCACTCTCAGTAACACCATCATGTCGCTCCAGCACCAGCTGTAGACTTGGAACCGAGCATAAGGATGACTCATATGTTAACGATGCACTTTATATAGAATAAATAATCACAGCTGTCGGCACGAAAGCAAACTGTACAATAGTTTCAGCCTGTAAAAACACAAAAGAGAACTCTTTCCTTGTTCCTTCCTTTGTTTCATATTGTGAGGATAATTGCTTGCTTGTGGTGTTGTGGTGTATTTGATGATGGAGGTTCAAAATGATTGGTATCCTGTGAGCAGCAGTGTGTAACATGACACTGAATTACACATTTTACCAATGCACATGCAAATAATTGCAGACTAGAAGTTTTTACGTGTGTGTGCGTGTGTGTGTGTGTGTGTGTGTGTGTGTAGCCTATACTGTTAGCTAGAAGACTAAAACCAGGAAACAAAATAATCAGTGAGCCATGTACCTAAAATTATTATTTTAGTTTAGCATTACAGACCAAAGATAACATCCCAACAGTGGACTGTATGTTTATCTAGGCAAAAATGGGAAAAAGTGGTTCTAAAATCTTCAGGATATCTTTGTGAAAAACCCTCAAGATTCTTCTGTAGTTATTCTTCCAGTTGAAAGCTGTGCAGATCATAAAATGGGCCCTTCCTTTGTTATAAATTTTCCCCCACGAACAGACTGAGAAACTGCATGAGACTGATGTGTAACTTGAGCAGGTTAAACAAAGAAATGGCACAAAATACAATCACGTGACCAGCAAGCTGCATTTTAATGTTATATGAATATAGACATATTTGTTTTCATAATAACATTTTTTTCATTATTCTGTATCTACATTAAGTGTTGGAGAGTGGGAACTTGAAAGTAGATCTGAGCTGTATGGCTGTATGTACAAGTCTGAATGAGCTACATTAAAGGCACTGAAGTCACATGACATAGTCAGCAATAGAGAATCTGAGATATTGTCATTGTTAATGTCCTTCACTTTAACTTCTTACATTGTGTGTGTGAGATACTATGAATGTGAGTTGATCTCCCCTAGCCTCCTCAGCAGTCCCTCCAGTGTCTCCATGTTCTGAGATTTCTCCTCCAGCAGCTCATAACGCAGACTGGAGATGTCTTGCTTGATTTCCTTCAGCTCACCTGGAAGAAGAAACAGGAAAAGGTTCCCATCAATGTAAATGTCAAAACGCAATAATCACCATTTGGAAAAAATAATTACATTAATAATATTGACAGATCAACTCCAGACAGTTTTTTTCCTCAAATGGATAAAGCATTTTGGAATGAAAACCCTCGAAAGCTGGACTCCAAATAGTTGTTGAATAGTTGAACTTACCTTCAGTGATCTCATCACTCTCTCTGTCTGCCTGTGCTTTGATGATGTAACGTTTAATGAGTCGTTTCATGATCTTCTGGAACATTAAATGGTCCACAAGTTATCACTGCACAATTGCAACATTCATCCAGGCAGTGTATTTTGACAAACACACAAAAGCAGACATATACCTGATATCGAGAAGGGCCGGCAGAACCACCATATGCTGCATTTTTGCCATTTCCAAGCTAGAAAATAAGTAAACAAAATTAAGCACTATTTGACACTGTGGAAGGTGATCTTCTCATCCATAGTGTGTAAGAGCCTGTGGTGTGGCAGTAAAACCACTGGGAGGTGCTCAGGCTCTGCCTCTGTAAGGCCACAGCTCAACTAAGAGGAGAGCCCACATGATAGAAAGGGGAATTTGGTTATCATGGTAGCAGAATAAGCACTGTACAGTTTGATAAATGAGATGTATATATTACGTACCTGGGTGAGCTGTGCCCCGTCTGTGCCTTCACTGTGCCCTGCTAGGTACTGCAGGAGCAGGGATTTGATACCAGTGGCCAGTCCCAGCATAGATTTCGGACTGGGAACTAGGTTAAAAGGCACTGGGAGCGTCCTGCCCTCCTCAAAGTAAGAAAACCACAGTTTGGCACGAGCAAACTTCCACTCCACATCAGCATCATCCTAACAAAGGAGGGGCACAAGTTGAGAGGAGGGGTCAGGACAGGAAAAAAACAAGAGGAAAATTAACCTTAGTCACTTTAGCTTTATATACATAATGTTTCACGCAAATTCACTTACCTATGGCTATAAAAGGAATTCCCCAAGCTAATATCCTGCATATTTGATTAGCAACATAATTTCCCATTCTGTGAAATCTACACAAGGTGCTGCTTGTCAAAATGGGAGATGAAAAATATTTATACTTAAAGTTAAGGCTATACTTTCTTAAAATTACTAAATTGTTCTAAAACTACCTTTTCTTAATAACAAATCTAATATCAGCTTCAGACATTTTAAAACATGTTACAAGGATAAGTCCTTTTGTAGCCACATTTTTGAGTTTGTGTGTTTGTGTTTGTTGTGACAAACCTCAATCTCCTGGAAGGAACTGTTAATCATGGCAATGAGCATGTTGAGCAGCACTATCACCATGGTAACGTTGTAAACCCCGTAGAGCACGTAACCGATGTTCTCGATGAATTTGTGTCCGTTGTTAATCACAACAGACTTGACCTCAGACAGACCAAATATAGCCCAGAACAATGTCTTGAAGCTCTCCTCCAGTCTAGAGGGAGACACGGGGAAGACATGGAAAGGAAGGAAGGGAGATAAGAGGGAAAGTTATTTTAAATTCAAATTCATCTCTATCATGGAGAAGTTAGAGATATTTTGTGGGGAAAACGACTGCAAAAACAACAGATTTATGCTTATGTTTAATTCTTGCACACAATTTATCATTATGTTTCACTTTCTCTATACTTTGCATCATGAACTGAAACAGAAAAAAGATTTGTACGTCCATCTTGTTGAGCGTTTCTTACGTGGTGAAGGCGTCATTCTGCTTGGCTCCCAGGTAGTAGGAGTAGAGGTTGAACATGCCGATCATGAAGGCCAGAAAGA
Organism: Holocentrus rufus; assembly: GCA_900302615.1. Taxonomy (NCBI): domain Eukaryota; kingdom Metazoa; phylum Chordata; class Actinopteri; order Holocentriformes; family Holocentridae; genus Holocentrus; species Holocentrus rufus. The sequence goes on along the minus strand of OMLF01056334.1, from coordinate 20,140 downwards.
CCAAGATGAAGATGACCATGAATTTGAAGATGTCCTTGACCGTCCTGCCCAGAGAGATCTGCAGCGGGCCGAAGCTCTCGTTGGCCGGCAGGATGTACGCGATCCTGGAGAAGCTCAGCACCACTGCCACGGCGTACAGGCCCTCCGACACCAGCTGGGGATCCGACGGCAACCAGTGGATACGTGCTGGAGTGTGAATCAATGGGTGTTATTATCATGTTATTGCCATTGCATTTTAGTGTGCAGGTCAACATTCCCATGCAATGTTGAGGTGATTTGACAGTTCACATACCTAACATAACATGACCTGTGGCTTTGGGTCTGTATTTAAGCGAATATTAAACTGCTTTTGATGCACTGACCCAAAGCCGGGTTCGCAGAATGACATGAACCCTCCAAACGCCTTTCACCCTATCACCTCTTCATTTTATGCATTTTATTGAAACCCTGGTCATCAACACTGTCTATATGTGTTGCATATGCTCTAATCCCTACGTTTTGAATTGGTCCTTGACAGAAATAATATCGAATTGAATTGAATTTTTATTATTGTTGTTATTTATTTATTTTATTTTATTCTATTCATAATTAACTGAAAGAGCTGAACTGAAATGGCCTGAATTGAACTAAATTCAATTGACTTGAATTGAACTGAATTGAACTACACTGAATTGAATTAAACTCAGTTGAACTGAACTGAATTAAACTGAACTGAACATAACTGTCAACACCCTTCTTGTCTCAGCTATCACCATTATGGCCCTGCAGCCAGTGCACCACCTTATTTACAGTCGGTGAACCGAGGCATTTAAAGTGTATCAGTCTGTTTGTCTGTGGGAGCGTCTGTGTTTGTGTCTGCCTGTGCACGTCTGTGTGCCTGCTCACCCAGTGTAAAGTAGTGTATCTCGGGGGGCAGCGTGACATTAATCAGTGTTGTATAGTGTTTGTGCACATAGGTCTGCGCCACGTCAGCGTGTTTTAATGCCGAGAAGCGGCAGCTGAAGGAAGCCAGGAAGATTGCCAGCATGCCAAAGTCCAGGAAGTTCCAGGGTTCGACCAGGTATTCCCCCGGGCCCTGGCTCCAGATCTCCTTCACCTCAGCCCAGATCATACCTGCAGAGGCATGGAGGGATGGTGACGTGACACAATTTACAGGAAAGCACTAAATACTGAAGATAAGATAAAGTTTTGATGATCCCTGTGGGGAAATTGGATCATTGCAGCAACAATTGATAAGAACAATGATGATGAATGATGAGTAGAACAAATAGAGCACATTGCTGTTATTGCATGAAAACCTTGTATCTGCAGTGGTGGTGATTTCAGTGATTTTTGCATTGTCAGTTCAATCAGAACATTATTTAACTTCCTGAGATCATGAAATCTTTTTAGGGCCCACTGACATTGTTTTGAAGATAATACAACAGGCTGAAGACAAAGGTACCATGTCTTTGTCATGGTAACACAGGAATCAGATTTACAGGTTAACCAATGTTTGCAAATGAATTATGTAATATAATGTGGCATTATTGTGTAATAATTGAAGGAAATGTGCACCACTGGCGCTTTACATTATTATATTTGAATAAAATTGAAAGTAGAAACAGAAGAAAACTGAGGGAAACAGAGAGGAAATTTCCTCATCACTTCGTCTCACCTATGACCCAGGATATGATGAGGATCTCCATCCATGTGAAGGGTGTTGTGGTCATGCGGTAGAGCAGCAGTGGGTCAGGCTCAGGGCCGGAGTTCAGCTCTGCTGCGAGGTGATGGTGGGTCATGTTGGGCAACAGATTGGTGCCGGCGAAACGGTCAGCAGCATTCAGGACAAGAAGGCACAGGAAAATTGTGAAGGAGGAGGCATGGGCTACAAACTTCATGAAGGGGCTTCGCATCACCTTCCCCACCTGAGAGAGAGAGAGAGAGAGAGAGAAATTAGAAGAGGGTGAGAAAAAAAGGTGTTGTAATTCTTGCAAGTCAGAGGAAGCAAAGAGAAACATAGTATTGTTTTATTGTCTGTAAAGCACTTTCTCTACACAATTAAGAATAAAGTGATTATTTTCAGTTGTGGTAGTAGGAGATAAAGCACATAAAGATGAAATATATAATTATTTGCTCCATGCTCCCCTGGGCTGCTAATCCAGAATACTGCATGAGTGTTTCCATTCACTTCCATAGCAAAGCAAAACTGGTCCTAAAATAATACTTCTAACTCATAAACAAATGTGAGCAAATTGGATTATGCCGATATAAAAAGCAACAACTCCTGGTACCCATTTTTTGTGTGTGCAATTAAAACTATTTGTAAAAGTGCAAACAATTCCTTTCATCCTGGTGCAAGGTTAATATGCAGAAGTTACCTGCCAGATCTACTTTCCAGTTCAAATAGGAAAATAACACCAGCTCTTTTTGTTTCTTTTACCGTAGCTTGTTGTTTTTTGCATTGCCATAATCCACTTTGTTTGGATTCGCTTATGTGGATATTCTGGATTACCATCCCAGGGGAGCATGGAGCAGCTATTGAGGATACTTGACCACCATGTGGACTCATATCTCATCTAGGTAACTATACAACTCAGCAATCTACCAACTTTCAATTTTGCGAAGGGAGGATTTAGGAAAAATTGCTTTGCAAGGGTTAGTGCTACGTACTCTGCTGCAAGGGGTGATCCAGTAAGCCAGAGCCAGGCCAGGCAGCCCTATTGCAACTCCTAGCACCACCAGCAGTTTGATCGCTGTAGTCTGTTGTCTCAGGCCTGGCAGATTCTCATACCAGATACTCAATAACTGCTGCTGGCAGTTTGGATGAGCCACAAACTGTGAAGCAGAGAAAATGAGTAGGAGAATAAAGAGGGAGGATGGGGAATGTATATTAGAGAAGGTGGTGGAGGACAGAGAGGAACTAGTCAAGGATTTCGAGACAGAATGTTTACTGCTTCTGTGGAGTGTGAACATAAACAGGCTTTGGAGCCTAAACTATAATTTGATCCTTCCTTTGGAAGACTAATGGACCAAGGAAGCAGTGGGGAAGGGCTCTCATGCTGCACACTATAGTCTATTAATAAAGAATTGTAGGAGACAGCTGAGAATGTAAACTAACACAGTGGAATTTTTGAATATTGAGTAGGAATTGAATATTCCTGTTCATATATTCCACATATGAACATATTCTATATTCCAGTGTTCATATATTCCATATATGAACATTTTCTTACCCCCAGTGCAGTCTATCCATCCAGTTTGTGTGTGTGATTTGATGAGGTTTCCAGTGGTTTTCCCCATTTCCTGACATCCCGGTAAAATGGGACTGGTATTTATTTGTAGAGCTCAAATCATCAAAAATGTACATGCGAAAAACATAACGCCAATAGCTCTTTCCAAAAATAATGACAGAGATACCCGATATAATCCACAGCCCTCAGATGTGAGGGATTATATTGGAACTATTTCCTAACAAAAAAACAAATTGTATATATCCGCCCCCAACAGGTACTAAGTAGAAGCCTCACAAAATCACACAAAAACTAACTGGATGAATGGACTACATTATGAGTAAGGGAAAAATATCTGGGGGTTTCTGGTTGTTGTTGTTGTTTGTTTTGTTTCTTTTTTTTGTTTGTTTGTTTGTTTTTTGAATTTTGGGTGGACTGAACCTTTAAAATGATGGTCCAAAGATCATCTTTAATTACCATCACACATTACAATACTTGCAGCATGATCCTTACTTTTCCTGCCTACTGCAGATGTGTGTTGGAGAGCATACTGACCTTCTTGAGTTCATATTTGATGGCTAATTTGAGGCGTGTGAGTGAGGGGCGACCTGGAGGATCATAGCTGTCTTCAGAGTCGGTTTCTCCACTCAGTATCGCCTCCACCTCCTCTGTGCTGCGACACAGATCCAGCAAACCCACCACATAGTCCTTACACTGGCTGGACAGACGACGGTAGTCATTCTGTGAATGCCGTAAGAGAAAACGTGCATCAATTAGTGAAACTCTGTGGTGGAGAGAACTGACAACATGCATTTCTGTGAGAAAAAAATGTAAAATAGGATGAACCAATAACAGCTTTACATAACAAATACCAACAATCACCTCCTGTAGTTACAACCACAACTTCAAAACTGATCTGTGCTAAGACTAGAGGGATAATGTCTCCATTTACCAAACCGTCAGTTCCCCATGCATTTCTGTTAAATGCAGAAATAGATTAGAGCATTGTCATTTTTCTTCTTATAGATGGTATATATGTATAAGTTTTACATAAATAAATCATCACCACATATTAGTTCAGAGATCAATATAATTACTGTAAACAAACATGTCCATCACCAAGAATATTGAGATTTTGAGGGAAATCTGCTATTCTACTTTATGGCACAACTACTTTACAGCACAAGACAGGAACAGGGTGCTATTGTTCCAGCACAAATTGAGCTAAAACTCTCAAGGTGTGTGACACACAGTGGAACAAGTGATGAAAGGCCCATGGAAAAATTACATCAAAATGGGGTAAAAAGTAGCAACCTCTCTGCAGCAGGAAGCAATGGGATTTACAGGTTTTATGGGAAATGCGCTTTTATTAGATTGAAGATTAAGAAGATTAGGGTTACCAGTTATCTTGACCAAAGAAATTTGTTTATGGTATACATGAAGGTCTCACAATAAATTTGACAACGACATATTGTTGGATCCCAGGTGTACCTTTTGCAGTTTCTACCAAGTGTGCAACATATTCCACTTGGCTTCCTGACAGTTACACCTCAGGCTGTGACAAGTTAAAATATAAAGTTAAACTGTGCCCCACACTGTGCACAGTTCACTGAATCTTTATGGAAACTTTTATGGTGCTACATGTGACTGCATTATTGGTATTATGTTCACGTGTATCTAATTTTCAATAAAGTATAACTCACTGTTAAATCATGCTCAAGCATAGTAGTAATTATCCAGATATGTGAGTGTCAAACCAGCAGAGCCAGTAATGGCTGCAGAATCCAGGCCTCCATCCTCTCTGCTTCCTCTGTTGCAGGGTCATAAAACATTCCTATGTTCAGTGTCAGCTTTTACTGGCAGCTGGGCAACAGTGCCAAGGCAAGTATACGTTTTGTAAACTGGAGTATTAATTGTTTTGCGGAACACCCTGTACACTAGTGCACTGCATGTGTGCACTGTGATTACAGACACTGAGCGTGCACGGGTCTTGCAGGACCTCTGTTTGCATCGTTGCATTTGTGCTTCTAGTATTAAAAAAAAATGTATGATGTTTGTGAGTGTATGTGCATGTTTATGTTTGTTCTTGTGCTGCAGGCGTTTGTACCTTAAACTCTTTCTCAATGTTTGCCAGCACAGCCAGTTCATTGCTGAGCTCCAGGGCTGCCAGCACCGGGTCCTCATTAGACAGGGAGAGGTAAGCAGGACTGGCAAGGCCTCTGTAGGCATTGATCCTCGATCGAGAGTGGCTGAAGGAGTCATACTGCTGCTGGTAGTTACAGGAGTCGCAGCAGCAGAAGTAGTCGTGAGGAGGATCGATGCGAGCCCCTTTACCCAGCAGAGTGTGCACTATCTCATATTCCTGGCAATGGGCTGCAAGGATCACTGGGGTCACATCATGAGAAAACCTATGAGGATGTGCATAGACACACAGACAACAAACAGGAAGTTTTACGTACATCAAGACATGAGACATTACATGAGATTAAATTATGTCCAGCTGCATTATGAATATGGGAAGACAATGATTGCAATTTTTGTAAATAATGTAATTTCCTCGATATAAATACTCATATCATGAGGGCTTGCTGTTTTGACCAATCAAGGCTTTTTCACTGCTTTTCCCCCTTTAAACAATACAAAGAGCCACAATTTTTATGGTTCACGATCTTTTTAAAGCAGCAATCTAATAAAAGGTACAAGTCTATTGGGACCTCTTTTGCCACTTATGCCAAGTCTTACATTTCTAAAATAAAATCTAGAAAAAAATAAAAAAATAAATAAAGCTAAATCCTGGAGTCACCAGTTGTACGTAG
>OMLF01056332.1:8452-20015 GCA_900302615.1 Holocentrus rufus | reverse complement strand
AAAATAAGCAATACTAGACAAGCTAATGCAGCTGTTTTCAGATTGAAATTATATGACAGTGAGACTCCCGCTTCATAGTTCACATCTTATAGATCAACAATCATATCCACTCTCAAACAGGGTGAGCCCCAGTTTGTATTGTGTTTGTAGAGAGAAGCAATATTTTTTTCGTTGTTTTCAGAAAGGGATTTTAATGATGTATAAATAGCAAAATATGTGAGGTTGAAAACCAAAACAGACTTTGCAGAATTAGATACAGTATACAGTTATGTATTGAAAGGGATGCATTTAAAACATGACGTGTGATTGTACTTAAGCACCACTGACCTCTATCATTACTACAGATCAGCTCTGGCCTTTTGAAACGGAACTTTCAGATTAAGCATAAACCCATGGTACCAGCTCTATCATGAGGAATGTTCAAGCTCATGTCTAAGAAATAGGTTTCTGGTGCTGCAGCACCACATTCATATTTGAGTAATCTACATGTGAATAATAAAGTAGCCTTCAAGGTTTATGTATTTTCCCTTCACAGGCAGTGTTATTAATAGCCTCATCTTTCTTGGAGAGTTAAATACAGGATGAAATATTTTGACATGTTCATAGCACAGGGAGGTAGGTCTAGGCCAAATAAACATTTGTTTTAATCAATCATTTGATTGTGAATTAAGGGTAGCCTTACCACCTACTGGCCTTTTTTCTATGACATCATCTTCAGTCAAATGGCCTACTGTGCTATTTCCCCTGTATGTCACATCTGTATCTATTTAAGGAAAACCCTTACCGAGATAAATAATTTCTGAGCAGTGAAGTATGAATCTCCTGTGTTTCCTTTGACCTTGTGAGTAAACAATGAAAAGTGTAGCGATCGATTGCTACCCTCTGAAGATGCCGCAATATTGTATTTTGGAATGAACAGCAGAAATAAAAAAAAAAAGAAAGTCAAGCCAGATGAACAGCTGTATTGAGATAAACCGTCATCCCATATGCTGAGGGAAAACAATCTCTATGCACATTATGGAGACTGAAGACAAAAAAAAAACACTTAATCAACTAACATTGATATTACTTCTGGCAATTAGGAGCATGCTGGTAATGATATGAGTTTTCAGCTGTAAATAATTATGCTGCCTGCGGGCCATACTTTAATTCTCGGCTGTATCTATAAACAATAATCAAACCAACAGCAGCAGGCTAAAAGTTGGAGATTTGTGGTTTGCGGAGCAGCAGTTGAGGAGCAGCTTATTGGAGCCCTGTGGTGATGCCAGTAGTCAGGGTCACCTTCAGGTGCTCTCTCGTCTGTGCACCAGTGCACTAATGTGCAGCTCTATTGATCAGGCTGTGCGTGAACAAACACATGCAAATACACACTTATAAAAAAAAAAAAAAAGATGCATGCGTTCTGTATAGGCATTTAATACACACACATGAATGAATAGAGAAGACTGAAAGGCTAATACACACAGATTGACACACACTGCACAACATGTGCCAGGAGAGGAGGGTGAGACTTTGGCCAGCAACCCAGTAAATAGGGGCGTTAGAGGTGAAACTTGTTATAGCCTACAACTTGTAAATTTGTGTTAAACAATAGGACATAATGCTGTGTTTGCTTACAGAGTTTTCTTTCTGCATGCTAGCGCTTAAAAAAAAAAAAGTAACTATTGCAACTGTGGGATTTTGTAATCACAACAAAAAATATATCAGTGTCTGTCCATTATGTAGAGTCACTTTACAGGCAATTTGGGGCAAACTATATTGCTACTCTCCAGAATAACTCCCCTAACAAGGAGGAAATTAAAATAACGAGTAAATTACTGCCACACTTTAAAAATGAAACAATAGCCAATGATTTGTAATCAGCTTATTGTAATACTGTTACATGTTGTACAATTAGAACTGAAACAGTGCTATGTCATGCAGCCAAAGAAAAGGACACATTCTAGTTTCTACATGATTGCTGGCTGTGCTGCTGCTGCAATGTAGTTCTATCCCAGAAAAAAAAAACAGGCAAACAAAACTGTTTGGGGGGAAAAAAGTGGGACTTGACAGCTAACTTTTACTCACTGTCGAGCAGGAAGCGACGGCGTGCCAATGTGGAAGGACTAAGATGAAGAGCATAATTAAGGAAACGTATGAAAGCCGGCGCTGGGCCTGAGATTAATTAGCTGCGTGTCAATACCCTCATCAATACCCGATTAACTAATGACACATGGCCCAATGAGGGCTATTGATTTGCACCAAGTCTGCTGTGTTAATAGGTTGAAGCCGACATTCTGTGGGGAAGCTGACAGAAAACTGAGAGGAGAGTTTCAGGGAATTCAGGACGGGGGGCCCTGAACATGGCGAAGTCAGAAGTGTCCTCAGTCATAAGTAGTCAAATCACATTCATGTAATGTAGTCTCACATGACTCCAGTTATTGCTGTGACCAAAATTGAACTTATTCGGCTTTACTAGAATTCCCATCCTTTTAGCGATAATTAAAAATGACCCCAAAGGATCCCCCTCCCCAAAAAGAAAAAAAAAAAAAAAGGACTCAATCTAGATTAATGGTGGCGGAATGGCCAACATCATAAGTTAGCCCCTTTATGATAATGATTGTAATGATAATAATGAACACTTGGATGAAGGATGAACAATCCCTGTCCTGGAGTTGAATCCCTATACAGGTTAATTAGGTAAGATAACATCATTAGCCACTCTCATGCCTGCACAGAGAATTAATTGGATAAAATCGGAGATTTAGGTCTATATTTAATCGTACAAACGATCAAGGACAGCTAAGCCAGAAAATGGGAGGTCCAAATTGGTGGGCATCTTATTTAGATCACATGCAACCAGCTTAATGAGCAAAAAGAATGCAATGGTCTGTAATATGAGTATTGTAAATACAAAGCTCGACCATATATGCCCTGGATTGTTGTGTGCACTGAATAATTTACTCTGTATTGTATTTATGTTATTGCCTTTGGTTGATCTCTGATTGTTTTAAGTGTTGTGGAGCTAACAAGGTGTAATCTAGGAGAAAATATAATAAAGGCCACATTTGGAGTAACACACTTACCATAGCCAACATTTAGAGAGATCATCCTAAAACATAAGGTAAAACAAAACATTCCATATTCATAAAACAAATAAGTAAATAAGCTATTCATTGCTTATACATACGAGCAATATCTCTTCTTCAGCTGAAAAGGCCACCAGGGCCTGATGGCTTTGCAGTCATAAATAAAACAAAGTCTGACTGTTGGTTCCCAGTAAAACATTAGCTCTAGTCCATGATCGGTTCTAACGGGGACATTGGTGTAATATGCCAAACGTGAGAGGGCCAGTCCACTGGGTGTTTAGTGCCTATTCTTCACGGCAGCTGTTATAGCTCGCCAGGTTGTCTTTGTCTGAGGAATATGTTCGTCTGAAGTCCCCTCTAAATAATGCATGAGGGGAACTTTCGTGTCAATTGTCGTACAGTATACTGCATAATGGATGTTTACAAAGCCGTGTGAGGGCTTTACCTTGGGTTTGGGGGAGTTCATTACTCTAATTGGCACTGAAAAGTGACAAAGCAGCCTGCTTTGCCCATAATATCTCTCCCTCTCTGGTAAAACAATAGGTGAACATCTCTTTTAGGGAGCAGCATGCCATACTCCACATGAATAATGAAAAAAACATTTAAAACACAAACGGTGATACCATCTGGCAGATGAGCCTCACACACAGTTGAAACTTTATCTTGGCACATCTCAACGGTTGCACAGTGTAGACTGTGTCAATTATTTCCTCTCACCCGCAATGTGAAATTACATGAGTTTCTGTTTTTAGTCATCCTTCAAATGATATTTATTCCTTTTTTTTATTTGCATTTTATAACCTACAGTATATTAACTTGTTGTCTAGCCTAGTTAGCCTTAGCCAAGGACTCAGGTGTCTCAAGAGACACCTGAGTCCTTGGCTAAATGATGCATTTTCCAAATGAATGAGATAATGTCTTTGCAAGCTGTGTAACTGAATTCAGACTTTCTCCTGTCCAGACTTTTTCTTTCCAGCAGCCGAGGGAGAATACAAGGAGGTTACTTGAGACTGTGTGTGTTTTTGTGTGTCTGAATGTGCTCATGTAGGTGTATGTGTCTGTGTGTGTGTGTTGTGAGGAACCACGTCATCATCACCTTGACAACTGTGGTGTAGCTGATCACGACGAGGCAGAAGCCGGGCCTTGAAAGGTAAAATGCCTCTTAACCCTAAATAATAATAATAAACTCCTTTTAGACAGTTACTAAAATAAAATGCTAGTTGTTTGCAAAAGAGATCGATTATTAATAATGTAAAAGATCAAATTACATGCTTTGTAAGTGTACTGAGCAAAGCCTTGTCAGCAAGTGCAATTGCATAAAAGTAATGTGTAATTCCCATGAATAAAACGTAATAGGCTTTCATGAATTTTCTGGAGTACTGTACTTCGCCGTACACTGCTGCAGTGTTTGCATGTGAGTGGACTCCGAAGTGCAAAGAGTACATTTTGGGCAAATGTGCATGCGGAGCGTCTCCACTGCCCAGCGAAGAAGAAACGCTGCCCTTTATCTACCCTTATTGTCAGCTGTGTGAACTCCATGTCTTGAGGGAGACTGGCTGTTGTCAAACACTAAGAAAAGACCTCTGTCCATGAGCAGATAAAATATTCTGTGCTGCACGGTGCCCTGTCCCACAGTGACTATTGAGTTACATCCCTTATCCCTGTTTGTGAAAAAAGAAAGAAGAAAAAAAAAAAAGAAATCGCAGATTGTCAAGCGAAGATTTCAGGTCGCACTATGCCATAGAAAAGGGGAAGTGCCTCGTCCAGCCCAACACAGACCCCACTGTCATCCTGGATTAAGAGTTGATTGAGCTTAGCTGGCTGGATGACAGAGGGGTGGTCATTCTCAGGGCAGGACAGAAATGCAGAGACATTTCTGTCGCAGGTCAAAGACATGGAGAGAGTATCATGTCATCACAGCGGAACAAAATACAAATGTACAAATTTTGCACTGTGTTTTACAAATATTCATAACCATTCTATAATTTGAGCGGAGGGTCAGTTATCTGTAACATTTTCTGCATGAATTTTCATCATCAACCATAGACATATTTTTAATTTGTTTTTCCTACATGTTGAAATAATTTACCTGTTCACTATCTCTATTTTTCAGTTCTCGCACAATTCAGTTCAATTCAACTGGAGTTTATTTGCAGGAAATACAAACTTACTGCCAAAGCACAAGTAGAATTCAAACACAAGTTGAAAAGATAGAGACAATGCTAACAAGAGAAAAAAAATAGTTCTCAAAGCAAGTTAAAAAAAAATGTATTGCCAATTAGTCAGATTGTTTAATGCCATCTTTTATCTAATGACAAAGGTTTTCATTGTGTCTGTCCTTGAATTATTGCAAGTACTTCACTATTTAACACTAAAGGCCAGTGTCTTTTTGGGACCTAAGTGAAGGCCAACAAGCCATCAGTTGAAGAGTATAAATAAAATCAAAACTACTACCCCCTGTAATTTTGAAAGTCCTCCAGTACTAGTTTGTAGATGTGTGAAGTCATGGAGGGACATTTTGAAGGCTTAGATTTTTCGGTTCAAAAATTCAGAAGCCTTTCTGATGTTAAACTCTTGACAAATCTGCTTATTCCAAGGAAGTTTCTGTGATTAGTTAAAAACAGCGATAGAGTGAAGTGGTGACTGGGTCAGAAACAAAACGTTTCCAAGAAAACCATGTATAGCTAAGTTTTGCTGCTGGCTGGTGTTGGCACGGCACGTTAGCCATGGGTCTACTGTTCAGTAAACACACAGGATAATTTAACACAGCAGTGAACTCATCCACAGCTATCTCTTTGGATTGACACTGGTGCTATTAACTCAAGTCCAAAAAGTGCATTATACTCTGCAGGACTGTAGGGGGTTGTTTGCACATACTGTAATATGTCCGCATATGGCTTTTGACAGAAAGCCTGAACCTCCAGCAGAAAAGTGAGTCAGTCATTTCTGTGGTTAACAAACTGCTGGCAATCCCATTGGTCGAGGAGTCAGTGTTTGGCAGTAGGCTTACAGTTTGGCTAACGGTTTTTACAACTAACGGACTTATTTTTCTCACAGCATCACAGTTTTACAGCCTTTATAAAACATTCACACACCCATCTCTATTAGTAACTAAGAAAAACAAATCAGCAAATTAAAAACAGGAACGTTAAAGAGTGTCTTTAATTCAATAAGATACACATGTAAAGGAAATGCTGCAAAGTACCTCTTTATCCAAAAGTATTATGCTTCTTTTGTGTTGCTGGTGATAAGCGCGATTGGAGACAAATAGACACAGCTGGAAACACAGCTAAACAGTTATTATTCTCCACAGTTGTTTACACAATCAAGTTTTTTGTGGGCCGTGATAAGGTGTACGGATATCCCGTGGTCTTTTCCTAGTTAATGTGTACGGACCGCACACTGGCTCCGCTTTCACTGAGTTATTACGCCAAGTGTAATTTGAAACAATTACAAAAACACTGGCCCACTTGTTACAACACTCATTTTCCCTCACATATACAAAGCACAGATTCAATAGCTTTACATGTTTTTCAATCACACCCAGTGGAGCAGTGTTCAGTGTGAAAAAGTATAGCATTTCATCCTAGCTCGCATGGTATGGGATAATCTTTCACATTTTGCCTGGGGTTTGTTTTGCTATTTCAGCAGAAACTTGTGCAAGCCATGTGAATTACCATAGGAAAAGACGATAAAAATACAAAATGATATTGTATCAGATGTAAATGAATAAACTATTTGAATAATAAGGGCAAATAATTTGCTATCTATGATAATAAATAAATGGTGTTTATTATCCTTTATTCTCCTAGATACATTGCAGAGATTACAGTTTTAAACACACAAACAGCAGAGAGATAGCATAACACTGCATGGAATGAGGCATTTTGTGCTGCACAGGAAGCTATTAAAAGAGCTCTTTTTGCAAATTCTAGGCATAATAACATGAACAAACATATTACATGGCCAAGTTTAAGTTTTAGATTAAACCCGGTAGCAGTTTCTCCTCAACTGCAGAAAATCAACTTTTTAGGACCCCATACAACATTAGATTTTTCTTATTTGCTCTGCCACATTTCTCACCATATTTTTTTTTCCCTTTCTGTTTTGCAGGCCTAGCCATTGTTCAGAGATCGGGGTCAGCCAGTGATGATCTTTTGCAGTTTGTGGAGATGGACACCTTTGGCAGTGTGAGTACAGTTTCACTTCTGGCCCATAGCTGCATAGCTGAACACAAGGAGGTCAGGCCTCGTACCTCCATCTCTCTCTCTGAAGGTGCTGGCGCAGTCTGACCATTGACATTTAGCATTCCTCTGCGCTGCCTCTGGGTTCTCAATGGGGGATTGAGGGGTGCAGAGGCCAGTGCCTGGTTCTCAAGGGTAGAAACAAAAAGGCTCTTGAAAATCCCAAGGAGTTCCCATGATCCTAGCAAAGACCTTGATCCGACTTGTGTTAGATTTCCATTCCACGGATTAGGGCACACAAAAAGTACATATTTGGCTCATTAATTTTGTCTCCTGCCCTGGATTTCGGACAGTGAATTGTGATATTTTCTTTTCCTGGGACTGAAATGTTTGGAATGGTGACTTGGTAGTTATAATTATTTGTAGTACTTTGGCGATACAGGCCAGGCAGATATTTATTTTGTCCATTATCACTGAGTATTCATGGTCTTTACTGACATTTCTAAGTCACTGCAGCAGCTTGTAGTGACATTTTCTGGTGGAAAGTTTTCAAAGTCATTTTTCAAGGTTTTTCCCAGTAACATACATAATCTGTTAGCATCAAAGGAGCACACATGCATAAATAATTGACTAATTCACTTAAAGGGGGCCAGCGTAGATTAATTAAGCTTGAATACTAATTATGTTTTCTGTCTACACCAACTGACGCAGTTGTTGTTTAATAAGAAACTGTTTGGTGGGTTACAATTACCATGCACATGTAAGGCTACCCTATAAATGAAGATAATTTCACATTTCAGGGGTGGAAGGCGCTTTATATGCTTTTGAAGCAAAATGCTAACCTTATCCTTTGTGATTCAAGTAAAGATGCTTTGTGGGTATTTTCATTATTCATATGACATTTTACTGATTTCTAGATTAAAAGAAGCTGCTTCAACATGACAACAAAAGCAATTTATTTCTGCGTTATTTTGGCAAGGTGTCGTATCGTCTAATATGCTTTTTCTATCATTTTATTGCAATTATACCTGTCACACTTATTGCATTTATATATAGGCGCAATTTAATTCATTTGTGAATATGCATGTTCATTCTTTAACTTCTTGCTTTGTCTCCATAAGTGCTATACTGGCAGAACAGCCTGAGAACTAAAACATAAACTTGACATAATCATTTTTAAAATAGATGCACGGATTAGAACTCTAGGAGGACTCATAAAGACATGCCTTTATGGGCAGGGGTCTCAAGAGTTTGTCTATTTAAAGCTGGCAAAACTCTTGTCATTCCCAGAAAGGCTCTATTGCCTGACTCCTTTGCCTGCCGCGCAGAGGGCTTGTCTGGAAATGGTAGCTTTAAGTTGCTTTGTGACGCAGACGAGGTTTTGCTGTCTGCGCTTCTCTTGCAAGCAGCAGACACAGGGACAGAGGAAGACAGCTCAGAGCCGGGGCCTTGTTTACAGCTGCGTGGGGAAGAAAACAGGCAGACGTAAATGAGGGTTGACGGTTTCATGAAGCACAATTGGTTGATGGCAGATTCAATGTGACTGGGCTGAACTGGGCGATGATCCGTACAGTATGCAAAATTCACTTTCTAGCTGGTCTGTGCCCACCAGCCCCTAGCAGCAAGCAGTCTTCCCCAAGCCCTTCTAGCTATGCCTTTGAATGCAACCAGAACTGAACAAGGCATTGTTGTGCTCAATTCCTTTTGACAACAATCACATTTAAAAAAAAAAAAAAAAAAAAAAGGAAAGGGAAAAAAAAAAAACGTGGATTTCTCTTGTCACCAGTTGTAAATGATTTTTTTCTCATGTTGACTGCAAAGTAAGCATTTTGTGTGCTGGCACAATGAAAGTAGAAAATAGTGGGAGGGTTGAGGGGGTAAACAGAGATGTAGATGCCTTCAGATGACAATAGAATGAAGTCAGTGGGTTTGTATTGTGCTACATGTGTGTTGCAACAAACCCAAATTTCTTGGCACAGAACTAAGATGCGACACCATAAATTTTATTGTATTTATGCTGAATGGAAAAAGGCATATTTACAATGTGCCGAGTTTACACTGCTCACAATATTTGTTAGTATTGGAGCAGTTGCTCCCATCTCAAAAAATCCACTTCATGTCATGGACCCGTTTGCATTTTTTTTTTTTTTTCACCCCTCAATAGTGAATTGTTGTTTATCGTTTTAGAAATGCAACATCTGCATGTTCCATACGGTTATGGCACATTAAACAACAGTCCTTGTATTACAAGGAGCATGCTGTCATTGTCAGTGGGGTCTAGGGAAAAAGAGGAGAACCAGGCATTTTTCTTAGCTCTGGAAACAGAGAGGCTCACATGGTGCTGTGTGGATTAGATTTTTAGTGACAATGACCCAAAGCATTAGGCCTGGGGTGTATGTACTGTACTCCTTCTGTGTACTTTCCCTTGTGTGTTTACCAAGTTTTTTTTTTTTTTTTTTTTCTTTACACAGTAACTGAACTTAAGGCAAGAATACATTCATACTAATCAGAAGACTTGTTGACATTTGCGGGACATAGAGCTAATTCACTTTGCAATGTGAGAAATATGGCCAACGTTTAGAAATATGACCCGCTATGAATACAGCTGTTCTCAGAACAGACATGAAATAGAGAATAATGGAGAAAAAAAAAAATATTACAAAAATGAAAAAGAAAAGAAAAAAGAAATAAAAGGTAAAACTTGGGCAGTACCAAACGTCTAAAAAAAGATTTCAAGAAATTCCTCAAGTAATAAAAATGTTTACAGTGGATGCTACTTTGCCGTATGCACATTGTTTGTATACATTAAGTGCAGCTACTTTTTTCCTTTCAAAAGAAAAGGCATTATTCTGGATTATTTTGTACAGTAATTAGGGTGATCCACAGCACATTTTTGTTTGGCCTAAGATAAAACATAATGCACGGTAATTAAATGGGATTTCTCCTTTGGTTTTTGCCTCCCTCTTCAAAGTGCCTTAAGTCTCAAGGGCAAAAACAATGATTGGAGAAATAAAGGAGTGCTATCCGCCCACATTGTGCTAATTTGATGATTAATTACACTAGCAAACCAAATAGCAGCCCCACCAATATCTTTCAGTGTATCTGTTGTTAAATTACTGTGCAACAATCTTATAGTACCATGTAAAATATCCTAGTTTTACTATATTAGCACATTTGTTTAAATTCATTGATCAAAGGTTGCAAGATATTTAATATAGGTCCTGTACAGCGTCCAAAAATGCAATACCATATTGCCAAAATTAATGTGAGTCTCATGTAGCTTATTTTCTTAATTACTGACTTTGCTTACAACACAACATTGTTAAACAGGCCTGGTATAACACAAGGCAAATGTTCATTGTGTGCAGTTTTCTTATTAGCAAAGTCATTACCTGATTAATTTTCACATAATAGGTTCAGGAACCTCCTCAATTTGGATGCGCACCCAAACAACATTTGTCTTTCAAAAAGGTGTAAAAGGTGTTTGATATGCTGAGAAAAAAATAGGAAGACAATCAGCACTGATGATGAATTTGGCCAGTCTCTCATCTTTGCTATTCTATGTGCAACACAGAGAAACTGATTGGTACCCAGTCGAAAAGAAAATGGTTTTTAAATAAGTTACAATTAGATAAGCATTAATCTCAGTGGTATAAATGAATTTCTTGCTGTAGGGCTTGTTGAATGTAAAAACAGATTTACAAAAACTCCTCTTACCAGATTGGTCTGGAAGTAGTCCTCCACTATTTTAATTGCTCTGTCATTTGGAGTTGAAATAAACCCCTCACCCATCCAACCCCTTGATTTTGTCTTTGAAATTAAATATTGTATACAAATACATGCTGTTCATGGGCATGAGCACAGTTCATCATTGGAATCTGCATAAAATGATGCTTAAAAAGCTCCATACGCTTTGAGCTACAGAGCTCTTTTATATGGGGCATTCTTATATAAACATATCCATAACGAAAACAACTACTTATGCTATTTACCTCAGCGTTCTTATTGTTCTTCTTGTCCGCAGAAATGAGAGAAATGTGGGACTGTGCAGTTTGTTCCACATACTCTTGATTTCAAAGGAACCCATAGTTGCTTTAATACATTCCTCCTTCTTTCCATTCCATGCCAGTCAAGACCACCTACAACACCAATTAAAATGTTGACTTAGCATGTATGACCATAAGGATATCATGGGTAAAGCATGAGCTTGTCATTTTTTTCTACATAATAAGAACAAGTGCCACACTTACACTGCAATACCATGTTCTGTATATCTATATAAAATACTGTATAATATAATATTACATATAT
>OMLF01056330.1:33808-46605 GCA_900302615.1 Holocentrus rufus | reverse complement strand
CATGCGCCCACGTCGGTGGAAAGCCCTTAGCCCTCGTGCCGGCGGGCACTTCGTTTTTTAGCTAGCAGCGGCTAATCGGATGCTTGTGGGAAGTGCTGGTTGGGGCTACGGCTGTTGCTATTTGAAATCCGGTTCAAAGCTCGGCATTCCTTTACACACACAAAAAAAAAAGGTAAGATTTTACTCTTCTAGTGCTCGGCGCTCTGGGCGCTGACAAACCTGCTAATCGCTAAGTGCTGTCCTTTCAATTGAAAACAATGTGAAAACAAGCCAGGACTGTAAAGAAGAGATGTACCTGGTGGACACACAACCATACCCCCTCTATCATACATCTGCTCCATATCACAAGTTAAAAAAAAAACAAAACACAACTTCACTCTGTACTGCTGATCATTATGGCACAAATAATAAAAGAGATGAATCACATACGGCTGTTTCACATGCCTTGAGAAAAGTTAAATAAGAGAAGTCCTGTCAGCCAGAAACTGTGTGGAGCTGGAGACTGTATGATGTCAGCTGCTCCGACACAGATCCTCCTCCACAGCCTCTCCCCTCCTCTGGCTTCAGTCTCTTTTCTGTCAGTCGTGACACACACATCACACACACATATCAAAAAAAAACTGTCAACCTGAATAACTCATGGCAAATAAAATCCGTGTGTATGTATGTCTGTATGTGTGTGTGTGTGTGTGTGCTTGTGGTGATGGTTAAGGTACAACAGTGACTTGATTGTTTGGAGAAAAAAAAACATTTAACTGGCTGCCCAGCTCCTCAATGCCTCAGTGCTCTCCTAAGTCCGTAGGGATCCTCGCTTGTCCCCGTTTCGTACAAATATCCACACATCAACAACACAAACACACACCAATGCTTTCAAAATCCCAAAGAATTCAAACATATCAAACATTTGGAGAAACAAAATAAACTATAAATCAGTTGTGATGTAATGTAAATATCCTTGGTGAATGCACACGCACACACACATTCGTGCACACACACATATACACTCTCACACACACACAAACACAGGGATGCCCAAAGATGTGGAAATGAATAGGACACCAAGGCTAAAACACGGCCCGGCCTACGACCAAGACTTGGGATTGGAGAACTAGGGCTAAAAGGGGTCAGGGTTTTAGTCGGGGATCAAAGTCCAAAGCTGTAAACAGTCAGAAAGCCTCGCATCGGCTGGCAACAAGAGAGCTATCGTGGTACAGCCCCAAGCAGGCAAGCGCGTAACCGTGGTAACACTGGCAGGGCGGGTTGGAGACGGCCAGCGGATTTGGGTGCAGGTCGGTTTAAGTGGGGAGGGGGTTCGGTGGAACTCTTAGGTCAGTCACTCTCGTCCGGGTTCTGGGGGTCCATTATTTTGACATGGGTGAACGGGAAGAGGCCCCTCCGTCCGTTCACCTCGCCCTCCCACTGGCCGCTGATGTTCATCCGCGTCACCATGACGATGTCGCCCACCTGCGGAGGCAAAGAGAGGGACAGGGTCAAAGAGGGACAGTACGACAAAGTGGGGACTCACACAAATATTACATTTCAAAATCCCATATATTTGCCCGACCAAATTTGTTGAATGCTCAGTGTGATGTATAAAGTTAGGCGCAGTATGACATCATCAAGGTAGGACTGAGGGGATACAGTGATATCATGATATGAAGCTAGATATCATCTGGGATTTTGGATATTCTAATATAATAATATTTTATGGCGTAAGTGTTGTCTTTTCCTGGTTTTAAAGGCTGCATTACAGTAAAGGATGCAATTTTCTGAACTTCTTAGACTTGTTATTTGCCTCTACCTGCTTGCTCATCACATCCTCAATGACTGTTTATCAAAAATCTCTTGAGTTATTAGGCTAAAGATATTGTCACATTTAATTTGGTCTAGCTCTACATCAAGGCCAAATCAATACAAAACTGAAGATTATTCCTCACAACAAATATTAAGTGAAATAATAGATCGATAATGGAGTTGGTCATTTCTTACAGTCTATGAGTACAACACATAAGTATATCATTTCAACAGCAGTGTCTTACAGTGTGACAAATGCAAACGCTGTTTGGGCGTTTCCATTCACACGGTGAATGGAACGCAGTGTTAGTATCACATTACTTGGTGCACCAAAAAATGAAAGTATCACAGTTTACACTTTTAAATAACAGATCACAGACAGAGATATATAGTACATGAAATACCCCAATGACCCACAACACACTCGATTAACTGTGGTTTTTACATTTTTTTTCCCTCCACCTCATAGTCATTGATAATTTTTCTTAAGACAGGGAACAGGAACTACAAAAAGTGTTTCTCGCTGGACTTTTTGCTGACACACTACTTCCCCTCTTCATGATTGCCAGTAAAAAAAAAAAAAAAAGTACAAGAGGCGCACGTGATAATGATCCATCACCTGAAGTGTATTTTTCTGTTTAAACTTAATTTGGCTTGCAAATAAACCTTTTAAGAGGATTTCCATAACAATTAAGATGTTACACAAGCTGCTGATAGTCAACGTGATGCAAAACAGTAAAAAGACAGAGCATCAACTGAGGAAACACGGCTACAATGCTGTTTTCCAGTACTGTGATACTTTTTCAAGTATCTTAAAAAATAAAATATGGGGACCCTCTGAATCAGAACTCAACATTTCCACATACAGTCCTCATATACCTCCAAACTTCTGTACGCTTCCAAAAATGTTTGAGACATGTTATGTCTTCCATAATCTTCTTTGCATTGCGATCACAGTTGTTACATTGTATACAAGTTACAGTGTTAAGGTTCTCTTTTAGAACATCAATTGGGGTCATTGAAGATCAAAACATTCTATAGAACTTAACATAAACGGGATCTGATGTAATTACCTTTTGTTCTATTATGCTATGGAGAACTTGGATATTAAAAAGGGTGCTGTGGTTGAAAGTGGTTACCAAGACAACACTTCCAATCATGGATGTTTCACTGACCTAGAACCCCATAACACCTTCAAACAGCTTAACAGTGAATTTTCCCAGAACTACCCTCGCCATTGATCAGACAGAGGAACGCAGACTTTTCGCTCATATGCTTTGTGACATTGTGCGCGACCTCAATCGGCGTGTACCATATGCTCTTTATCAGGATTAGACGGGAAGAGTCGTCATAGTCGAGAACATGATTAAAACCTGAATGTGGAGGGCACAATGTCTGTAGCTTAAAGTTCAACGTTAGTGTTCAAGGGCATTGAGGCCTGGACATTATCTTTGATGAGAATCCTTCGCCCCTTTCTGAAAATGCCTTTTAATCAGAAGCTTCCACAGAACAAGGCTGCCTCAGAAGGACGATGAACTTAACATTACATTGTTATCACTTTGAAATTCGATAAAGCACTGTCACAGGCGAGGGAATTATACAATAAAGCAGGCCTTGCCTATTTTTCATCTTTGAAACATTTTTATAGAGTGTTATATTATTTAGGTGTTAAGGTGTTGCTGTTTAAGTATTAACAGGCAAAATACTGGAGATTAGAAGCTGAAGAGATTTGGTGTTATGTGCAGAGACTACTGAAATTTATTATATTTTTGGAAATAATCACTTCATCCCACAGGGCTAGTATTTCTTAACCTTTTGCAACTGAAATTACAAGAAAAACATGGACTGCATACTGTTAACATGCAGCATTTGAAGTCACGGTGATATTAATTTTTGGCCCCATCACCAACTCCTAACTCGAGATAACCATATTTGATGAATAATGAAATATACTTGATAGAGACTTTCAAAGAAACATGTTAAATACCATGTAATTATAGAACGTGTTGTGATGTTTGAAACAGCCTTCATTTCAAACCTCCCAACACTGAGATAACCTGATTTCACTTGTTGGAGGCTGCCTGTTTCATAAGTGAATAAATAATGACACGAAGCTTCTGCTTCCAGAGCCCAAGAGGCCCAAAAATAGCCATGCTGCAAAACTGTAGGGTTTCTGCTGTAGGCCATGACCTACTCTGAGCCAACGTCAGCGACACATAAAGAGAATTACACTTTAGATGAGTGTATTTCTCACAAAAAGAAAAGAAAAAAAAAAAAAAAAGCCAAAGGACCACGACTTTTAATGCTCCTGTCTTTCTTGTTCAAGGTTTCTAGGAGCTTCTTTCTTTGGGTTTAAGTTACCAACATAAAACATACAAATGAGTCAATATTGCTATAGAGCCTAGCTACTAAGAATACTCGCTTTTGCACTCAGTCATGAGACAGTCTAGCTCTGCAGTAGTGCAATGCACTGTCGCAATTATTTACGACGTTCCGTATAAAAAGCTCACAGACCAAGGTGTGGAATTGGTATGAGTTGTGTGCAGACGAGGGGGAAGTCCTAATGAACTTTGGTGCCCGTCGAGGTTTCGAGAGACACAGAAGTGTTCCAAAAGCGATACTAAAGCAGAGATGTGGCTGCGGAGGAGTTTCTTAAGTGATAATGGCATCTCTATTTGTGGGAGCATTACCTACTTTTAAGCCTGCTTAGGCTAGCCTGGGATTTCAATATATCAGAGGTCTCTGCTGTGTATTATGAAATAGAAACACTCTGGACCCAGAAGCCGTTTCTAATTTTGTTTGTGTACGTATCATGACAGGAAACACACTACAGCTGTTTGTGTTTTCTACACCATGGCCCCACATCACCTGGAAATAGATTTTTTTTCTTCTTTTTTTTTGTAATTTGCAGCTAGTTAAAATGTATTCAAAAAGAAATATTCTCATGCAAACAGTCTCATCAACTGAGATTTTGACTTAATCCAGAGGCTTTTGCAGCATCCAATTTCCGTTATCTCCACTAAGTCAACCTGTAGGTCCCGCCAATCTTTTAATCCTTGGTATTATGGCTGGCCTTCCTAATGATAGAGATGCTAACAAGCATCCTATAGGCTAGATATGCACTCGAATGCACAAATACACACAACTTCTGACCCATTTTATGACAGACGGTGGGATGACAAGCAAGATCTCTGATAAGCACTGAAAAGTGAAAAGCATCTTAGTGATAGTTTCAAAACCACCACCCATTGTCTGCTGAACTGTGAAGCCACTGCAACAGCTTAAGCTATCAAACCCAAGCATAATCATTCACTGTATATTCATACATTTCAGCAATTCCAACATTTAGGATGAGCTGATGACATCACATAAATAGCAAAACTCAAGAAGACCTGAAGCAACCTGCTTAGTGGGGTTGAATCTTGACACACTGCATGCAACCACCCCTAACACACACATGCACACACATCTCCTTGCATATCTCTCCAGTTATTTCAAGGCAACTCCACGAATAGAAAACAAATAAAAATCATCAGAGGCCATGTATGTGCACTAATCAATCCTGACAGATTAATTCCCTTGTAGAAAGGAAAAGCAACAAACAAATGGAGGGAGACACAGCCAGAGAGTAGAGGATGTAAGATGTAGGGGAGCATCTTATATCATTCCGACCTCTTCTCATATTGAACTTACACTAATCTATAGGGTCACCATTTCCATTTGCAAATGTATTTGTCCTGCATATTCAGCCCTTCTTCCACCACACACCAACACCACCAAAGTAAATTCTAGTATTTTATTGGCAGATTCAGCAGTTTCTGATTCCGAATGCCGGATGCTTCTGAATGAAGTCAGCTCTCATTGTCAGCTCTGCTACACTTTTCTGTTTCAAGTGTGGAATTCAACCTAATAAAATTAACACAGCTGTTATGTATCTTGTTTTTGTAAAATGCAGCCTACTCCAAACAGCTTTCGGGCCACCATCACTTACATCCAGTCCACCACACTACATAAGTGTCTTTGCTGAGTGGGGATCAAACTGCCTCTGCTCAGCAAAATATTTTGCACTGTCACAGTCTGCTCAGCCAACAAGACTGATATGTTAATCAGGGTGCTATTCATAGCTGACTGAGAAAAACATCCTTTAATGCATCACATCTGGAATATCATTCAAAATATATCATTTGCTCTTCATCGTAAAAAAATAAAATAAAAACAATTTTAAACAAAAAAAGCAAGAGTTGAGATTTGGATGTAGCTAAGGCTACTATTAAAAACAATCTCTGTATTTAGAAAATCTTTGGCAGTATTTTTGCCAAACCCTGTAGAGGCCAGCCTCTAAGAGTGTATGTCCATTACTAATGAACTGAGTCCCTTTCATTGAACGACTGGACAAATGCTCTACTTGTGACTCAGTGCACAAATTGGGTCCACAGTTCTCAAACAAGATCAACCAACATGGCAGGTGGCCGTGAAGCAAAGTCTTATTTCATCTAAACTATCCACGCACAATTTTTTTTAAAAATCTGAGGCATCAAAAGGAGACCAGTGATTTATTTTAGATATACAGTAACTGGTTGAAAGGTTAATGACAATTGTGCAGTTTTTTGGTGAAGCAGTGAGTCATACTGCCTTGGTCTGCCAACTAGCTAGCTAGTTCAGCTAAATCAATCTCCACTAGGTGGGTGCCAACAGCCTAGGATGCCAGACATGTTCTGTTTTTTTTCCATTTTTGTTTTCTCAGATTTGGGAAAGTGCCACAGATAGCTGCCACAGATAAAAGCAACCGCTACCCTAATTAGGAATAGGCGGGCAAGGTAAATGGAATGCATGGATGATAATGAGCATCCAAAATGAATGGAAGTCAATGGACACTCTACCCATGAATAAAATACCTCAATAGATACATTGTCAGTACATGTGAGTCCTGCGGAGCCTGCAAAAGTATTTGCTGTGGCTTATACACGGCTTTCCAAAAACGTAACTCTGTGTAGGCCAAGGCAAGGCTTAAAATTTGTGGTTGGTCTGCATGGCTGCTGTGTACTTATTCTGTACTTCCTGGTTGATTTACACTGATATTAAAGACAACATAGAGCTCGCAAATGATATTCTTGATCCTAATGTGAAAATTAATATAATGAGATAAGATGTTGGATAAGTTATGTAGTATGTCAGAACAAAATAACACTGTCCTAAAATTTCATCCAACATGGTCTGACCGTGGGAATTCTCATGGGAGGCCAATATATACAGTTATGGTGTACATTTGCATATTGCTAGCAGACCTGTCAAAAGTACTGATAAGATTTCATCTAACCAAACAAGACCATGAACAACCTAAAAGTACACAGCTATCATGGGAGAATCAAGGGAGTGTTGTGTTTGACCCCACACAGGACAGTCTACATTAACTGGGCTGGACAGCTCGGCCATTTTTGAGCCTAGAAATCAATTCATCCACGCCATCATGTATTTTTGTCAATATCAAAGTCCTGACAATGACTGCAATAAATAAATAAAGCTGAATATGAGCATTAGTGTTAATGGGCTTTCTAGCAGAGCAGCAAATATTAGCAATATGTTTTGCCTGGAATGGCAGTTTCACTCTACTTCAGACGTGCTATTAAGTGTTTGATAATGTGTTGTTAATATTTTAAGTCAGAGGAACTTATAGCTCATGAAAAAGGTACCACAGACATGTAAACAACAGAATATAGCTATTGTCTGTTGTATTCCTGTACTATTATACAAAAATTACAAAACACATTCAAATATATATATATATATTTTACTAGCATTATAATTTTCTTTAGATTGTTACTGCTATTTATTTGCATGCTAAGTGATTAGCCACCCATTTAGCTAACATTATCTTCTACTGTCCATCAGTCCATCAGTAAAATGCAAAACTTTCAGCTTTGTTGACCATCCACACTAGCAGTAAGCAAATTTTTTTGCACACCCCACTGACTGTGCTGCTTAGGTTGGTAGAGTCATCCTAGTATCCACTCTGCTCTTACTAAAATGAAAGCAACCTAGTGTATCTGCACCTTCATCTGAAATCCCATTAGAGCATATACAGAAACAGAAGTGCTAATGATTATAATAAGTTAATAAGTGATTAGTTAGAAAGAATGTGTAATTGTTCAGGGAAAACACAAATGGCTTAGGAACCAATGGATTTCTGCAAGACATTGTTAATGTGATTAAAAAGTAATCTTTGGACCTCTTTCCAGCTCAATTTCACATTACAGCTTATGAGAAATCAACAATAAACAGACTTTGGTGTTCATTTATATAATAAAACCAATGAGCAAAGGTGAAGCCAACTGAGAAGCCAATTTGGCACACTGTCCATCTGCAGTAATCTTACTCCTCCTCTGGGGTTTCTGCTATCCTTTATTGGTGATCCCTAGGATGAGTTTGACAAATGGCAAGGAAGAGTCCTGAGCTCAGATGGCAAGCGACCAATTACTCAGCATTTTTACCAGCCACAAAAGCTGACTACTTCAGATTTCTCTGTCAAAGACCAATGCGGACTGATTAAGGTAATCAATATTTTGGTCCAGGAAAGTAAAGAGGAAGAAAACAACAGAAACAGAAGGAAATTAACAAGATGAACTACATTATGTTGCTGGAAAGATGATCTTGAGAAAATTACATTAGTTAACGCCAAATCCAAATATGTATAAAGCCTGATATGTAACAACCTAAAATCGTCCTGAAACTGCCATCTGCTATTGGCTGATCTTTGTTGCCAGAAGTGATGTCACCAAAAGGTCACCAGTCCAAGTTACATAAATTACCAGGCTGCAAGCTACTGCAAAGTACGGTCTAAATGGTAACACTACAGTACTCCAAACAAGAATTTGAGCTAGCTTTCTTAGATAGCACAGCGATAACTGTGAAACATTAAGGTGAAAAGTTCAGCTATCCAAGGCTAAGTTAATGTTTATGTTTTGTGTTGGCTAGCAGTGCTAGCAACTGTTTATGAGGATGCTTATATGACAAATATTGACTTGTGGACCATTTAGACGCCCTTTCAAAGCATTTCTCAACCTATCAGAATCCAAAAAGGCTGCAGGAGGATATTGTGAATACAAGAAAAATAGAGAACAGAAACATTCTGAACTTAAAGAGTGAGTCAACACTTGTAGAGAACTTCTGCAAGTGCGGCGTGTTACACTTCTGTCACACCCAGTCAGTGATATCATGACAGGTACTTTGCAATTGACAGCTGATTTTAAAAAACCTGCTGTGACATCACTAATTGGGTGTGGCTAGATGTGCAACATGCCTGAAAGTTTCAACCCCCAAAGAGTGATGCGGCACAAGTATTCTACCCTATGTGATTTACTGCTGTCTCTTTCCGCCCCTTTGAAAAACACATCTCTGAGGACTTGTGCATTAACTTTTCTGGCAGCTCTAGTGGTTTCCCTTGTTCACACTCTTAGCTACAATCCATAAAATTTCCTTGTAGAATGTGTTCATGCATGACATGACATGGGGATGGATGTTGTGTTTAAAGTATGTGATGGAAAAAGTCCTTTATTACTTTAGAAAAACTGTGGGCGAGGCGCTCCTGTGGCCAGATGCGAGGTTTCTCCTACTATTATTAATATTTAACACATTCTGTCGACATGGTCCCTTGTGTTGAGTCCACCCAATCCAAAGATTAAAAAATACTGAGAATTTTTTAAAAATTTCTCACCAGCACAGAACAAAATCCGTCACCTAAATGTCTCTAATAACTGATCTGCTTTTTCCAGTGCACAACACTTTGGCCAAGAACAAGCACACACTTAATGTCACAAATAAAAAAATCCAAAGGAAATTCATAAGGGATGTAGCCGGGATCAGTTTTTCCAAAACTATTGTCTCTGGCTCCCATTAACACAACTTCACATGAAGTTTTCAGGGCGCATGAAGGGGTTTTTAAATTTAAGTAAATAATGCAAAACCGACGATTACAATAAATGAGGTTGATTTGGTCCAGTTGGTTGCAACAAGGCACAGCAACTAAATCGCTGCAGCCAACTGGTTGTGCCTGTGCCTGTTGCACTTAACAATGCAACAGAGAGCTACGAGAACAATGACCAGCAACCTAGACCCAAGAATCCAGTAAAGGTGCAACCCAACACTCAAAGTCTTTGCAAGTATAACCGACAAAGGAGCTCAGCAACACAAAACAATGACACAAAAGACAAACACAAAATAAGCGTAATTATAGATAGAGCAAAATGTTTCATATCATAAATCACAGCTGCAATATCTGACAAGAGTTGCATTGCAATTTCTTTTCCTTCATGTCACTTTTACGGTATTCTGTATACTCAAATCTGCAGGGTCAAACTCAATATTTCTCATTCTGTCCAATGGAACCCAGAAATTTGAGTTTGCAGCTGTTTTGAAACACTGGAATCGGGTCTTTTGCAATCAATATGATGATGATTTGAGGAACCAACTTTTACTGCATTTTATCTTATATGAACATCTTTACTGTTTTCAGCTACAGCTGGACGATGGTAAATTTTGGAAATGGAAATCAAGATGCATTGTTATACACAATTGATTGTATAACCTAAGCTCAGCTGGACCCTTTCAAGTGTTTTGTTATACCATGCACATTTTGAGCCAATTCTTTCATTTTGTTCACTGTGGAAGAATCATTGTGTCTGATACTGATGGACTGGTTGCGAAAGGAGGAACAAACTGGGTTTCTCTGGTGACCTATTTAACATAAATGTGGGTGTTCAAAGTTAGTACTCAGTGCTCTAGTATTTCTCTGCGTTTGTTAATGTTTGTTATAGAATTTGAACCTAAAATTTAACAAATTTCCAAGCCATACATCAAAACGGACTTAATGAAATTTATGTAGCGCTAATATTTCAATGTTAATGAGACTACTTAATCTCCAACAAAGTAGACATTCATGATAGAGTCTCAGAGAGAGGCAGGCAGAAAGAGAGGAGGTAGACAGCAAAAGAAAAGAAGAAATAAAGATATAGGAAAAAAAGAAGTGAAATGTCAGTTTTCAATACCTCAAGAGCAAGAGCTGTTTTGTCATAGGCACATGGCACTCGTTTCTGGATGGCCTTGGCCATGACAGGGCCGTTCTGGATGGACGGTAGAGGGGTGATAACTGCTCCTGGTGTGCCGGGGGGCAGTGGCGAAGGTGTCTGTGGCTGGGCGTAGGCATGGACATGAGCAGGCTCAGGGATCCCATAGCTGTTGGAGTTGCGGGAGCCATGGGCGGGCTGGCCGGGGTGGGGGGAAGGTCGCACCAGCTTCTCCACATAGGGCACAGGGATCATCCCAACACGTCCCTCTTTGCTCTTGGCGCTCCACCACTGTTCCTCTGGCTTCTCCAGGATGATTAGGATCTCCCCCTTCTTGAAAGGAAGGTCCTCTGCGTCGCTGCCAGTGAAGTCATATAGAGTCCGCACGTACTCCAGGTTCTCATCTGGGCCACCCATGGGCTGGATGGGACCGGTCACTGTGGTTAGGTGCCTGGGGAGCAGATCACAAAGTAATGAGGCCGGGAAGGGAACGTCAGGTGGCATTTATCAAATATAGGCTACAGCTTATTTTATTAGGATTCAAATGGTGGTAATAATGAAATCAGGGCCAAATGTCCCAAAAGCATCTAAGCTTTTTTTGTACAATGGAAAACAATAACAAAACTGGTCTTGGTACTAGAGCTTTATTATTCTTTTGAAAAATGGAAATATTTGGTGCTTCATGTGCCTTTTCTAAAAACACTAGCCTCGGACAGGTTATTGATGTGGTGTATGCAGGCAGAGCAATTCTGAACATAGCTTATGCTAAGAAAGCTTCCCTCAGCCATGAGTCTGAAACAAGACATAAAGGGGCACGTGTTTAAATGGTCTACATACAAGGCATGAGCAACATAGCTGGCAAATAGCAAAACTGAACGCTTAAATAGCTTGATTCCTGGAATAAAATAAGAGCATGACTTCCAGATAATGTTTGTGTGTCTGAAAACGTGGCTGATCGAGTACAACAAACGGACAAGCCACAGCTTCAGTTCACCATTTAGCATTTGGCTGCTAGTGGTTTCATTTTTCATTGTCTGGGCCACCACACCGCCTCTCTGCAAACTTAACACGGTGAACTACATGCGACTCAAAAAGACTGGTGTCAACCATATTCAAATTTGACCACTAGATTAGAGACATAACAGCTGTAATCCATACTGGTAGCATTGCATTTAGATAGAAAGATAAACAAATAGATCGACAGATAGAGAGATAGATAGATAAATAAATGTATGGATAGATAGATAGATCTCAGCTCATTCATTGTTTTCGAGTAACATGTATGCAGAAGTCAGAGCAGATGTTTTAGGATGGTCTATGTAACAGAGTGGCGGGGTGTTGGGTGAGTCTTCTTACCTGGGGGCTGGCTCTATCAGTGTAGTCGTATCCAGGTAGTGGATTTTGTAGAACTCCAGAAGAGCAGGGAGGTGCTCAAACTCTTGGTCGCCTATCTTGAACCTCTTGCTCGACAAAGAGTTGATGATATAGTGAGACACTTTGGAGTTCTCGGATACTGACAGCACGTAGTCGCCGGGGCAAGTCGACGAGTCTCGAACCAGAAACATACCGTGTCTCTGTCCTTGTAATCTGTTCTGTGCCTCTTGTCGTGACACGGGTCCAAAATACCAGGCGGACCGATCAGATGAGTCAAACCGTGCAGTTGACATTTTTGATCAGAAATAAATTAATAACCTACAAATAAAAAAAGAAATAGCAAAAGAGACTAAATAATAAATTAAATGGTCCGTGAGTAACTTGGCTTGGCCAATCACAACAAATTGTTGGGTTTTGAAAATGCAGGGCAGGGCATTCGTCGCCCTGTGAGGTTTTCGAGTAATTTCTACCAAAACGCTGCAGGCTCCAGAGACCTCCAATAAAAAAAAAAAAAAAAGAAGAAAAAAAAGAAACAACCTGACGTTTCAGAGACAGGCTGCGACTGGCTTG
>OMLF01056330.1:16027-31148 GCA_900302615.1 Holocentrus rufus | reverse complement strand
CCCTGCCATATTTTCCCTGGAACACCTTGGAGCCAAAGCAGTGCAGCTCAGTCACAAGATTGCTTTTTTAACATGAAGACTATCACCGTCATATTTACATCTTGTCTTGTTTCTACTGGAGGGAAATTCATTATAGTTGTGTTCAAAGCTCACTGGTGTGAACACTCATGAGAAATGAAGTAATTTCCATGTAAAACTATTTTCTTGCATTGGCTGTGATAGTATTTATTAATGCTAAAGTGATTTTTTAAAAAGCATTTATTGCAGTTTAGTGTACATTAGATTTTCCAACCTTATATATTCCAAAACAACATCATTGGCAAATTCATTATATTAACCTCATGTAAATATTTTGTATTTTTCAGTGAGAAAATGAATGGGGGTTTCAGGGTTCACAGGCTGAAGTTCACATGGGTACTCACCTACTCAGTGGTTGTCATCATGAGTGAAGAAAACCAATAGCCATGCCATTTATTTTTCAGTTTGCTGTACATGAGGTTTGACACTGTGGTGTCAAACCTTAAGACCACAGTGAGTCAGTGACAAAAGCACAGTTTGAAGTCATCAGAAAAAGCTATCATAAAAATGCTATATATTAAACACAGTGTCCATGTTGCTAGTTGGAAGAAGAAACTTGAGGGTGATAAATGTCAGAGCATGCTGCAGGATGAACTGGCTTTCCTCACTGTGAATTTCCTGTAAACTTGGAGCCCTCCTGCTGCAGGAATCACTGTGTAGCTCATCTGTAAACTAGGTACTCTGACACCAGAGCACAGAAACATGTTGGGAGGCCTATTAATCAACTGTGCCTTGTGAAGGTGGTTATTTTTTTAAACAAATGAGTTTATAAGCAGAGCCAGAAGAGGGTAATCCACTTTTACCGAGGAGACTTTATGCCAAAGGTCAATCTCTTGAACCACAAAAAAGCCACAAAGAACCACAAAGCAACAGTGTATTGCTTATAGTTTATTAGATTTTTGTATCAAACTCATATACTCTTAGGTACATGATTGATAACACTTGACCCATTAAACAACGAGCCTGCTGCATAAAAGTTGGCTGTTACCAAACCAAGTGTAAAATGGCCATAGTAATTTGTCCTGTTTAATCCTTTTCAGGTAAACTAATATCTTCTTGTTTCTGGTGCATAAGATCATGACCACAGACATCCTCTGTTGATATCCTGTGACAGAATTGTTCAATATCAGGCACTAAGGTGTAAATCAGCCTACAGACCAAACACTATCTCCCTCATTTAAAGCGTTAATTCTGAGGTCTTCTCAAAATGCCTCAGACCAGATCAAGACCTGAAAGGGGAAAAAATGTTTGTTCTGAAATGTAGTCAAAACTGAGCAGGACTTAAAGGACCCAATCTTAGTCCTATACTGTGATAACTTTTTACATTTTATAGCACTGTAATGTAGTCATTCTGTCACAAGAGAGTGCTGTTTTGTCACACTGTATTATACAAATGCTTGATTCAAGCGAAAATGACGCTTTGAATAAGGTAGCTGTTTAAACTTTGAGGTCTATGTATAGATATGTTTTCTTTTCATAAATACTTCTGTTTCCTGTTCTTTATGAGTGAATTTCTGTACTGAAGATATTCACAAGACTAAGTTTTGGTCAAATAAAACAATAGAACATAAATACTTGATATCCGCATTTGACCTAAAATTTATTCCATGAGCCAAAAAATGACAAGATTATTTGAATGACTGTGAAAAGCCCCAGTCCTGAGGTGGAGGTAGCTGGTGCCGCGTTGATATTTGACCATGTCATTGTACTGCCCTTTTTAAACGAGCTCTCTGCACAGCCTGGGTCCTCCTCTGTCTCTCTGCAATGTTGGAGCTGAGGCTCTGTTTGAGAGCAGGGAGAATCACCCCGGACTGACGGGGTCCAGACCTGCGGAACAAGAAATTGGTGGATTTGAATAAGAGGCCCAGGCTGGCTTTTTTGACCTGATACATAAATCAAATTCAGGCAACAGGATGGAAGACATATTGTGTATGAATTCACCCAGCACAGTGGGGAAGGGGAGTAGATATCATACATACATTTTCTTTGGAAGTGTTTGAAGGGCAAGCTGGGGAAACCTCTCTACCTCTGAAGCTTTGCTGAGAAGGACAAAAAAATGAATACTGTATCACAATTGTGCTGGTTTTGTCAATGAATAGGTTGGAGATGAAAATGTTACATCCATCCATCCTCCATCACTTTACCAGGAAACATCAGCAAGGTAGGCCTTGGTGAGAATGTAGTTTTCTGGGGTGATTTTCTTGCTGAACACAATATCTCTCAGCAACGCCTTCACACGCACAATCTAGATGACAGACAACTGTCATTACATCACTGGAGTTACTATCATGAGGATTTTCACTCATAAAAGATCCCCACTTAAATACCGTATTCCCTCAAACAAGTGACATTTTGACTAATAGTGTTTAATGATGGTTACTCACTTCTTGAGACTGCATGCTGTTAGCGTTGTAGAGCTGCCGGATGATGACCTCACACTCTTCCAGTGTGGGAGCACGGGGTTGATGGGTAGGACTGCTGTGGATTCGCAGGGGCTGTAATGAGGTGATGAGGCCCCCTCTCAGCTCTGGGTCAAGGTCCTGCCTGGAAGATCCCGGGATTTTGCTGCACTCCCCGATGCTTCTCCGAGGTTGTTGGCGAGATAATAATGGTGAGTGTGGTGAGGAATACACAAACTGCTGTTTTTGTCTGTTCTGGCTGTTGAGAACCAGCCACTTGCCTCTTTTATATGTCGGTATGTATTTTTATTACCTGGGGTCTAGAGTTTAGAGGATCATGCTCTGGGGGTGTGAGCAATAAGTTTGAGAACCAGATTGCCAGAGGCCTAAGGAACATAGGTTTTTGGACAGAGACTCACCTGTGTTTCTGGTCCTGTGAGGGTCGTGTGTCCTGCAGAGGCTGCTCCAGGTAGATCCCCATACGAGCTTCGCTTCCCTGAGTGGGTGGTCTAACACCTCGTCGACTGTGTGCCACTACTAGAACAAAGACGATACCAAATTTAGACCGTCGCAAATACTTGATGTGCTCCAAAGTATTGTTAGCTAAACATAGCTGCAGTCATTTGGCAGATGAGGCTTCACTGAAATTCCATGAGCTAATTTGCTCACAAAGAGAAAATAAACTGGAACACAACCTTCATTTTCTGCACAGATCTTTCCCTGCGTCTACAAGAGAAGCCTTTGAATAATCCAAGTCTGGCAAGAATAGTGTCTGTGCCAAATCATGCATGGCAAAGTGGAACAATATCATAATAAAAATCAGGATTACCGCTTACCTTTTCTACTTGACTTTGGGGGATCCATTATCAGCTTGTACTGCAACTCTGCGACATAAAAAATCAAGACAATTTTAATGCATGGTAATGGAAGAAGGCACACAAAAGGGGGCCCTCTCCCTTTGTAGTACAGTCCCAGTAAATAACCCATGTATGCACGGAGGCCTGAATGCTGTGATGGTGCAAAGACAGATGGACAGAGATGAGGATTCTCTTGGCGGGTGGTCAAACGTGGAGGTTATATGAAGCAGCCTGTGGCCTGTTCAGTAAAGTGACACCAGATCTCTGCTCAGCTCCCACAGAGAAACCACTCATCATCCATTTTCTTCACTGAAAACCCTGGAGTTGCTATGTGACCACTGAGCCTAGATTGAGTGTCTCGTTTTTCAGCACCTTATTGTCATCCAGCCAGGCCTTTGTAGCTATGTCATTAGCTTGAATCTTTCATATAAATGGACATGGTGATATGGATTCAGAGAAATCACTCCACTAATGTCAAAGTTGTTCTCTTTTGTCATGTATAATTTACCTAGAATATGACTGGGTGAAACAGAGTATTGATCCCTCAGTAAAACCCTGCTATGTTGCAGTTAATACCATTGGACACCACATTTACAATCTTTGCGGATCATACAAATCAAGCGACTCATATTAAGTCGTTACAAATTGTTTCACAAGCCTCTAGTTCAATGATAACCAAATATTCATCTATAATTCAGTACAGAATTATCCAAATAAATTGAAAAGATCAACTGAACTCTTGCAAAAGCTTAAAGTGATACTAAATGTAAACCTCGGGTCAACCAGGGTGTCTACATGTATCTGACAATTTAATTGAATGCTTTTTAAGATCTGTCAAAGTTTCTTTTTTTGTACAAATCATCTTTTTCTTATTCAAGGTAGCATTGCAGGTAAGGATAAAGGTAAACATTTGGTCCAGTGCATAGTTTTAGTAAAGTTTTAACAAACTTTTAGGTAGGAGGTTACTGACAAGATGATTCTACAAACTCATATTGTAATAGCTTCTTTTAGGTTGGATAGCAAGATGCTACTGTAAAAAAAACTATTGGGCCTATTTTTCCCCCACAGAACCTGTGACAGGTGTAGAATTTCTCTCAGGACAGCAGCTAAGTATAAAGTGAGTTGTCTTAATCTACGATTTGCATAGTCCCAACAAGTGTGTAGCAGGTATGGGCAGTGTTAGGTTCAGCAGCAGCTTTAACAGTTTTATCAGAAATGTTGACTTTGATACACTTTACCAACTCTGGCTCAAATAAAAGATGGATATTTGCAATTAGAAATTAACCTCAATTTCATATTCAATTTGAATTGAAGATATTTTACTTTAATGACATGCAGACACCATGTTAACCCTTTCGCAGCAATATATTTAAAGTATATTTATTCAACACAGATTTATTCACCTTTATTCTCCCGTCGGAGGTCGTCTATTTCAGCATGGAGCTTCTGAAGAGTATCCTTGTGCTGTTGCTGTAAGAACAGGATATCCCTGCGG
Organism: Holocentrus rufus; assembly: GCA_900302615.1. Classification (NCBI taxonomy): domain Eukaryota; kingdom Metazoa; phylum Chordata; class Actinopteri; order Holocentriformes; family Holocentridae; genus Holocentrus; species Holocentrus rufus. The sequence continues at coordinate 26,319 of OMLF01056330.1, read as the reverse complement.
AGCGATGCGACGCGGGTGTCCATGTCGATGTGTGAGGACACCTCTGACTCTCCTCTCACTAACGTTACTCCTCTGTCGGCAACTGGTGCAGCAGGCAGCGGCTGCCGGTGGGTCGCCGGTAAAGGTCGTGGAGCGCGAGGACTGTCAAGACACCCAACTCTGGACCAGTGTGGCAAATTTCGCAAGGGTGGAAGATTGTGACTTGACATTGCTATACTAAAAAGTAGACCCAAGCTAATGGACCATCCCCGTCTCCCTTGCTGCTAACGTTAGCAAAGCAACTTGTTGCTAGCTAACGTCATCTAACGTTTGCTAATAACTAACACACTAACATCGTCTAAAACTTCACTCCGGCAAACCTGCAATAGACTGTGCGTTATTCACGAATCATTTTGGCTTTACAGGCGCAACTGTTGAAAATCTACAACCAGCTAAAGTCTTAAGAAAGGAGCCTGCTAGTTGTCTTTAGCTGATGTGCGCCCCAGTCACACACAACGTTGCCATGACAACGACCTGTCACATGTGAGTTTGAACAAAGATATCTGTCTCCAAGATAGTTCACGGCGTTCCAGCCCAGCCCATGGTTTCAGAAATAGGTATACATTTTAATGAATAACTAACTAAATACACAGATCAGCTAATTTATTCAAATAATAAATGTTTATAAATATTCATTATTTAAATTAAACGTCACTATATCTAAGAAGATGTGTATAATTTTTCCTTGACAGATACGAGGAAGGAACACTCGCCGAAGACGGAAATCTTCTTGGAATGCACAAATTGAACACAAAAATTGGCAGAAATCTTGGCTTTGTTCGTTCAAATTATGCATATCTAGCAAAAGCAGAAGTGTTATATTGTAATGATGTCCTGTAGCCTACTTTGGCATACTATTGCATTATTTATTTAATTCATTCAAGTATATTTTTGTGACCATATCTGTATGGATATGTAACATGGCACAATCGTGTCAGATATCCATTTTAATTGATTTTACATGGTCAGCTTTAAAGCACTAGCTCTTCCTGTCTAGAAACTGTTAACTCTTATCTTCCAGATCCAGTGGGGAAAAACAAGGAAACAATTATTTGTAGTCTAGTCTGGTGGAGTCTGGTCTCTTCTGAGGTAGATGAAAATGCTGAGATTCATCAAAGGCTAGAAAATTTTCCATTGGCCACTGGGTCATAAATCTTAAAATATGAATTCTATCATTAACTGAGGTGACAACAGTAGCAATAATAAACTGTAGACAAAATACCTTTGCTTTCATTTTATTCATGTTGCAACTCTCAAACAGTAAAGGTTACATCGAAATAGTGTGTCTTTCATACATTGGGGGCCATTAGAATGCCTTTGCAAGAGTAACAGACAGTATGGAAGATCAGCAGAAGGCCTATTCTTTGGAAAGATGTATGTTGTATGGGAATATTCTCTCCATGCTTGCAGTGTCATATATACAATAAGAGCAATAACTTAATTTACAATATTTACAAGTGATACAGAGAAAAATTGAAAACACAAAATAAAAACATTAGGGTATTCTTGGCAAATGAAAAGAAAAAAAATCAAAATTAATGACAGATCTATAGTGGGAGTGCACAAACGTCATTGGTTACACCTCATGATCTTTTCAACGTGGTACATTATTGACCTCAAAGTAGAAAATTTTGCACTTGTTTCTCTCCAGCAAAAGATCAGAGGTCAGGCTCAGCTACAGAGCTGCAGCCCTGCAGCTGGCATGGATTCAGTATCTTGGTCAAAGCCAGCTCTTCCAGTTCAAGGGCAGCCTCGCTACTCACTACACCACGCTGCTGCCAATGTAGTCTAATTTATTTATTGACTGAAAATGTCTTTATGGTGCTCTTGACTCTTACCCACCATACCCATCATTTGCATGACTCACTGTAATGATTGTAAGGAACAATAAAAAGGGTTACATGTATCAGCTTGAATAGATCAGAGGTCACTGTTTGCTACGTGCCTCTCTTGAGGCATTCCTGCTATATACTGAATGATCAGTAGGTGTTGGAGAGAGAGGGCATGGTGATCAATTGATATTAGGAATGTACACACAATCAGATGTAATATTTACATACAGAATGCTCTACGTAAAGCAACATCTAAACAAAATTTCAGCATGAGATATCTCTCTGATGAAAAAAGGCCACAAAGCACCCATAAAGCAAATAAACACACCCACAGACACTCTCACTGTGAAAAATCTACCTTTCTTCCATTCTGTTCTGTCTACAATGCTACTATACTGGCTTCTTATTCTCTGTTTGGATTATCTTCTGTCCTGACAACACATCAGCCCTGTATCTTACTCCAAAGCATGCATTCACTCACCATCTTGACTTGGTTTAAAAGGCAGAGAATGGGTTCAATATTCTACTGCCCATATTATGTAGGAGATAGGAGGAATGCACGCCTCAGAGAAGAGAAAGCAATACCAGGTAATAGTTTACACCAGAGAAACCCTCGATTTCAGTCAATGTTTTTGGTTACGTGTGTAAAAATCGGACTCTGGGCAGGGTAAACTGCTGGGGAAAAAAATCAGATAATTATGCACATCTGATTACATAGCAGTTTCTTTAAATGTGCATTGAAAAAAAATTGCACTGTCCATCGATACGTCACACAACACTGTTTCCCACATGCATACTGTACATACGCACAAGCCTCTCTGTGAAAGCAGCCTACGCACAAGCTGACTCTATCCACTGGTCCACAATTTAGACTGGAGTCAAGGCTCTGGGGTGACAGGGAGTGATGGAATCCTTTTTTGGGGAGGGTCAATATCTACAATACATAAATAACTCAAGTCAAAGTATATTTTCAACCATCACTCCAAACCAACACAAGTTGCAATCGTCATTTTCCACTGGCTACTCTGAAATTCAAAACAACATAATCAATACAACACTTTTTTTTTTTCAGTGTACTTTTTTCTTTTTTTTCCTCCTCATCAAAGTTACCTTTCAAGGCTTTTATAGCTTATACCATTACTTGGTCAACATTCACACAGCTAGCATACATCCCCTCTTGACCTTGACTCTAAAACTGCACTTTAATTCTGGTACTAAAAAATTCGAAATAAGCTAATATGTCTAAATATCTACAAAAAAATGGACATGGTCAGCATGTTCCACTCAAGATCGTTCTACAGTACTTCAACAGTGCAATAACCTATTTTTAGGTATTAGCTCTGGGATCAGCCTCACTGTTATGCTGCTAACATTTAGGCTGCTTCTCTCCTGTCAAACAGCCCTACATTCAAAACTGATTATTCTTGCTATTCTTCAACATCACTGATGGGTTGAAAATAAAAAGATACAATTATGGAGTCTTGTCATATCAGCATTTGTAGAACCCAGGCTACTATATACAGACCTGAATAATATAATTCAGTTCAACTGCAAAATATGTCCTGGAAACTGTTAACATGATGGTGAGCACTGAAACTGACAGACCAATTCAAAGCCTTTTCAGTGAACAGCTCTATTTTTCATTCACCAGTTTTTTCTGTTCCTGTAACCCGTAAACTAGTCAAAACAATTTGGACAATATTTTCTCTCCTGTCTGTGACTGCTTAAAGGTGCAAACAGTGGTTTTCAGACCAAAATAAAGCACACTCACATGAGATGATGATTCCAATTGTTTTGTAGACTTAGAATAAGGTGTTTTATTCTACATAATGCGCGTCATCCTATCCAGGAGGCCGCTATGTTTAAATCTCCTCTTCCTTTTCCTCCTCACTGGGGGTTTACCACCACCACCTGTCCAATATGTGTACTACAGGTGTGTGTGTGTGTGTGTGTGTCACTGTTATACCTTACCAGCAGAAACAACAGGGGAGTCTGAACAGACAAAAAGTGTAAAAAGGGCAAATACAAAAAAATAAAATAATAATAATAATAATAATAATAATAATGAAGGGAAAAAAATAGGACTATAAAGTGACAATGAAGTTGATGTTTTCTGCTGGACAGGTAACTAACAGAATGAATCACTTTTGTTTACCCTTGTTTCTTTACAATCTGGCTCTTCTTGTCTTTCTTTTGGTGGGTCAAATATGTAAGTGCGATAGATCAATAAAGTTCCATATCTTCCATATCGAGCACCCAAGCTGATAGGTGCTGGGTTCCAAGCATTGTGTCATACTGGTTGCTGCCAAACGCAAAGAAGAAACACTCGTTTTTGAGGAGACTCGCCTCTTGCTGTGTTAACTTCCCACTATGTAATGAAGGAAAAAAAAAAAAAGAAATCTATGCCAGAGACAGCACAGCAGAGTCCATGACACACTCTTGATCCTATAGTCATGTTCCAAAAGGGGACATGGTCTTTGATATGGCAAGTGTATCAGAAATAAAGTGTCAAAAAGAGGGATACATGAAGGTGTACAGTAGATACTTTTTCACCAGCTGCTGATCTTAATAAGGGGTAACATTTTGTCTGTAAGTTACCCAGTGTGAACATTTATCATCTGTTTTCATCCATCTTTAAAATGCAATGTGTTTATGTGTAGTATGTGCATCTGATTACTTGGTTATGATTGTTCCGGGATGCTTTGCTGATAGTGAAGAGAATCTACTCCTTGGCGAAAAATACCCTCTTCAGTGCCATGAGCGGGGTCCTCTCACATCACGCAGACATTCTTCCACAACAGAAACACTTCATGTCCAACGCCGGTCCATGTCAAGTGTCACAGCCGCCGTCCAAGTGCAAAACTCCAGATAGATGGCAGGCCCTTCAGAGAGTGCAATTTCTGTAGGGTGACTGGTATCTAAATGAAAAATCGAAGCATTGTAATGCTGGAAACTTTTTTAAAGAGGTGTGGGCTGGAGGTTTGGTTCCTTGGGACTGAGTAGGGTGCAAATTACCGACATCAAAGCAACATTCCAGGCTGCAGAGTTGGACCCTCAAACACAAAGTCCTGACTGCAAAGCAGTGAGGCGACGCTCGATGCACTCCTTGCCTGCAGATTTGGAAGAGGAGGAAAAGAAAGAAAATGGGACAGGGTTGAAGAGTTGAAGACAGAGTGTGATTATATAAAGTAACTTTCCTGAATGAAGAACAACTGAATTGGCTTTAAGTGAGTCAACAAAACAGAAGACAAAATGAAATTTAACAACACAAAGGCAGAGCAATTTTGATGGTGCTTAAGGGGTTTCAATGCAAAATACGCCGCTATCAGGGTTTGAAATTACGGTTTGCTTAGTGGCAAATAATTTTTTTATGTCTAGCAGCCACTGTGGCAAGTGAGCAATGTCTGCACAAACAGAGAAAAAGCCCTCAGTTATCAGATATTTCACAACATACTTTCACACCTAATTTGCCTTTTTTGTTTCCTCTCAGGCACCGTACTTCACAACATAGTTTCACAACCAATTGTTGTGGTGTGATGGAAAACAATAAATAGGACAGCTTAAATGCATGCATTTTACAGACACTTCACGTAGCACTCCATGTTAAAGCAGAGACGATGGCAGCTGAGAAAAAAAAAAAAAAGGTCATGTGTGAACACAGCCTCGGCCTGTCTACCCTGAGGCAAGACCATCAAACTGAAAGAGGAATGTGGAGACACGTAGGTGGAGTTAAGAGACCAGCAGAGACAGATAGGAAAGGTGAAGTACTGTAACAAGCAACAGAAGCTACATTAGTGCTGAAGGAAAAAATGTGTTTATATATTTATATATCTATATATTTATATCCAGCTATCTATTTAGATAGATATAGTTTTCTACTTTTACTTTGTCCCCAAGTCTAGAAGGACTAATAATCCGACAAAAAGTAGATTCTGAATGAAAAAAAATGGCTCAACTCACTGTGAATGATTTTAAATACAATCCCAAAGACTTTTAATGCTCCACTGCAGGAGAGCTGATATAAACACTGACTTGTGATTGGTGCTGTGCATTTAATCGCCAAAACTGTGTGAGTGAAGGCATTCCCCTCATTGAAAACCTGACACCCAGTGACAGGGAGACTTACATTTGCTAACACTGAGGATGTCGTCTTGTTCCGTGAGCAGCAGAGACAGGCCTTCCATCAGCAGCAGAGCTTTATGGTAGCGCACGATCGAGGCTTCCCCCTGGTGGAACATCTCGTCCAGTGCAGCAGCCTGGACCTGAGAGGACAACAGGTTACTTTAAATATATCTGTTTTTACACATTTCTGTTTGTTTTTGGCTGAAATAGACTGATATTAATACCTGATGAATAATGACCAGAGTTGGTAAAATATTATACATACAGTATATTAAAAATAGACTACTACTCTTGAATACCCACATGATATGAACTGATACACAGCATTTTCATGAGCTTCTGTCCCAGAAAAAGAGACTACATTTGTTGGGTAAACCTGGTATTCACATGGTGTCAGATTTGTTGGGTACTTGTGACAGAATTGCTCCTTCCAACATCGCCAAACAGAGCATAAAATAAAGCTATAAATGAACCACAAGTCAAATTTGACAGATATGGATTTCCTTGATAACTGCACAGCTGTAGCATTTAATTTCCCATGGTATTTACATTTCAGGCCTGCAAGATTGCCTGCAAGCTAGGCGATTGTTAGCTTAATTGATAACATGAACGCTGGATTTTCCAGCCATAAGCAAGTGGACACAAACTATTCTGATACTCTGAGTTGTGATGTGTGGGAAACTCATCTACGCTATAAATCTGATACCATGTGAATGAGGGGATTTCTGGATTTCAGCATTACATTTACCCCACACTTTTCAGTAGACTACCTCCTGTATGGAAGCCTTATGGGACAAACAGCACTGAGCACTCCAGTAATTTGCAAACTTTTGTTTTCTATCTTGCAAACACATACATTTTATCTTACTGTTTCATTTGTCAGATAAGAAACAGAATAAGAGCTATGTAAAGATATAAGATGGTTATCTTGCACATACACACAAGCTTAACTTGATAACATATGTTAAATTCATATACACATCAACAATATGGTAAAATATTTAGAATTCTGAGCATTTATTGGTTGCCCACAGACAACCATGTGGTTAAATCTGCCTCCTCTAGAGCAACACGCGCTCTGCTACCATTAAATCCCACAGGACCCTTCTATCATGTGTCTCCTTCTGTGTGTTTTTTTTCCCCTCTTCCTCTTGGCTTACCATCTGCACAGTGTGGCTGAAGAGCAGCCGCTCAGCAGTGATGGAGGTGATGTGGTCCATTAAACGATGCTTCCTGGAGAAGAAGTGCTCCAGACGGGCGTTGAGCGAGCGACAGGACGCCACGCTGGACTTGTACAGCTCGTTCAGCCTCTTCACGACTGCGTGTGGACAGGAGTCGATACGTGAATTTAATTTAAACCACAATCCCATAACTTGTATTGTTGTGATGCATGCACACACTGCTGGGACGCTGGCGTTTAAAAGATGAGGAGACTCATACCTTGTTTGACGGTGGCGGATGGGTAGAGTTTGCCCTGTTTGACTCGCTCCATGGCTGTGTGTAAGGCAGTGGACAAGAGCTCTGCAGTCTTGAGGTACAGGACTAACTGTTCTGCATGACTAGAGGAGACAAACACACATGTGCAAGCAGGCACACACACACACACACACAAAGAGGATACTTAAAAACTAGTCCAAATAAAACACGGGCACTAGAGGACAGGCAGAGAATGGAAACTATGCGCTATAATCTGATCATCTTATCTATTTGTTCCCCTCTAATTTTCCCTGTTTGCTATGAGCTATTTTGGTGAACAACAACTTGTTTTTCTCCACATGACGAGGACAAAACTAACCTCAATCAGTAGGACTATGCTAATTATGTGGCAATGGCTGATATGGTCTTACCTCCACTCTCGGCTGAGCGAGCTTATCTGGTCGGCTACCAGGCTCTGCTGCTGGAGGAGGGAGGGGTGGGAGGCGTCCCCCTGCTCCCCCGCGGCCCCGCGGGCTCCAGCCACCTCCATCAGACAGCGGGCGAAATCCAACGTGAAGCGCAGGTTCTGCAGAGTGTCTGTGTGCTCCTGCTGCACTCCAACATGGACGAGAAATGGAGAGAGAGAGAGGTTTTGTATTGATTGCAATGGAGGGCAGGGCACCATATTGTGATGACAGAGTCAGGTATTTTGACTAAAGGCCCACTGTCTGCACTCGATGACAGGAGACAGCTAATTCATTAAATTCTCATTAATGTTTTGGAAAGGCAATACAAAAATCCTATCTTATGACACCTTAAAAAAATAATCAACAGCTCTGAGCACCCTAATTTCCTGTGACGGTCCTCTGAGACCACAGCAGGTCTCCTTTTGGTAGTCTCCTTTCCTTTTTTCTACATTTTCAACACCTTCTACAGGGCTGATGCACGCTTTTCATTTTTACTTTCATCCCAAACTTAATATTTTAGGCACTCTTGATCTATCAATCAACAATTTTGCACACCGCTGCATGCAGATTGTTAATATTACAAGGGCATTGCGGCATTCATGGTATCTCAAGGGTGAGTCCTTTATCCTTTCTCATACTTTATCAATACCTTAATGTATAAGAATCCTGCTTCTCACCTCCATCAGGGTCTCCTCGGGCAGCTCGGGAGCCTCGAAGGCGACAGGACCGCCCATGTTGGCTGTGATGGGGTCAGTGAAGCTGTAGCGGGGACTGGAGGGAGCCTCGAAGCCGTCCAGGTAGGTGCCTGTCTGGGCGTGGCGGCTCGTGAAGGAGCCTGCTGGGCTGATGGAACTGGAGGAGCCTAGAGAAGGACAGAAAATGTTAAACAGGCCCATCTTTTTGTTATGAGCTTTAAGAAGAGAAGAGAAGGAGGTTGATATGAGTTACCTGAGTATTTCCTGTGTCGGGAGGTATGAGGCGGGGTGCTGGCGCTGGGAGGGGAGCCCACAGTGAAAACTACCTGCGCTGGACTGCAGGATCCAGGCGGCACAACTCCACCACCACTTGGGGGCGCTAAAGGGGGTGGTTGTTCGAGATTGAGATCGAGAAAGAGAAAGAGAGAAAGAGGAAGAGAAAAAAAACAGTTATGCAACAATCTTTAAAAGGAAAAACAAAATAAAACCGTGTCCCTGTGATGTCCCTCGGGCATTATTCCCACTGACTTTCTCTGAAAGGACCTTGGTATCCTCGGCCAACATATTTAACAGATTACAAATACTGTCTCCTGCTTCTGCTGGTATGCTCAGTAATCTGGTTCTGATATAATCTCCACCTGCACCTTGTTGCCTTGAAATACTGACGGCAAAGATGCAACAACTGTGTTATTTAGGTTATTTATAATGCAGACAAGTTGGGATGAGTTTGATGCTCAGCCAGCAGAGGAGAAGGTCATGGACATACAACATAAAAGCTGCTATATGAGGTAAGAAACACCCAACTTATCATCTTAAGTCACAAAGTGGATCTTCACTCGATAAGAGTGTCCTACCTCCTCCAAATGGGACTCCACTGATTTGCCCAAATGAAATTCTGGTGATGGTTGTGTTTACTTCTTCCAGGGAGCAACAAATCAAATTTAGAGTGAATAGCAAACTGTCTCCTCGACAGCAGCATGAAAGCGCTCCGTCCAGAGAAAACTGGACTCACCAATCTCAGATGTTAGAAATAAACAGGCTGTGATCAGTTTACTGATGTCACCACATGATTTTGGGCTACTGAACTACATGTTTTCAAAAGGTCAAGCTGTTTGGAGCTGTGAGTGTGCCAAGCTGCTGTTTGACTGTTGTGACATGATTTGGCTGTTCAGTACTATAGTGGACTTGTCTGATACTGGGGTGAGACACACAAACGGATGTATGAAAAAATAAGAAAATGAAAGATCTATCACTAAAGACACAGATATGTGCATACCTGTTATGTCTATGGCTCTGTCAGTGGTCAGATTCTCTGTGCTGCCTCTGTCAGCCACGGGTGCACCTGCTCCAAACGCAGCTATGAGCAGCATGTCAGACAGGCGACCCGCACTCTGAGACCTGCACCAGGACAGAGACACAGCCCGGAGAACAAGGGACACAGGGAAGAACAGAAAGAGATACGAATTAGAAAAACATGCAAATTTAATATATTTTGACTAACTATTCCCCTCATCCAGTCACCCTCTTTATCTATGACTGTTTCTCTCCATATCTGAGAGAGATGGCAGAGAGAAGCCGTCCCCTCTTAACACAGATCATCAGCTGCTGCAAGTGTCACTGGACAAATTAAATTTAAAAATGAATTAATAAAAACATTAATATTAATAGTAATATTAATATCACTTCCCAAAACCCAATTACAAAGCGCTTTACAGATAATT